>VIBQ01000068.1:0-114580 GCA_006937295.1 Carpinus fangiana | reverse complement strand
GATAAAATCATCCACTGTATCCTTGGATCACAGTGGATATTGAATCACAACCAAACACTCATTGTGCACCCGGCTTGGAACACATCACCGGATGACTATCAATGCATCAACAACACACAACCATTCAATTATTTGTCACAGAAATTAAATGACGAATGCGGAATTAAATAACGGAAAATAAGCATAAAATGTAAAAGCAAGAAATTTAAACTAAGGGTGAGGCTTCATCTTCAACCTAAGTTGAAGATTCTAGCCACCCATTGAACAACAAAACAAAATTGAATTAAAATAATGCATTAAAAATAACTGTAAAATAAAAGCTTACAACTGAAAGGGGCGGAGCAATGCAAACAGAAGCAAAATGCTCTCTAAAAACGCCCCAAAGGAATGTGTGTTCGACCAAATGGCCTTGGGTCCTATTTATAGGCAAAATTTCCTACGAGTGCGTTCGAATGCAGGACGTGCGTTCGAACGTACTACTGAGTTGTGCGTTCGATCGCACAATGTGCGTTCGACCGCAGAGAACCGTAACGGCGCATGCTGAAGCGATGGACTCCTAGGGCACCCGCGCGATACGCGGGCTGACGGGGACTGCGCTCGACCGTGTCTTTGCGTTCGGTGCGGTCGAACGCACTTGACAGGGGTCCAATTCTTCACTTAGTGTCTTTTTGCTCTCTTGTGGCCAACTTTTGTTGTAAAGACCTGCACAACTAAAAACACTAAAAACACCAAAAATAATTAGAAATTAACAAATCTAAAGGCCTAACAAGTATAAGTTAAAGGGGTCAAATATACACAATTTGACACTGATCAGGCGCCAACAGTGCGGTCGAACGCAGTTCTTGCGATCGAATGCACTTGGGCCTATTCCATTCGGCCGAGTACCTACGCTCGTGTTACATGCTTCTACGTGCGAGCGAGCGCCTCTAAATAGACAAGCAGTGCAGTGCTACATTCGAACGCACCTTAGTTGCGTTCGAACGCACTTGCAGAGCCTGCTACATATGCGTGTATGCGATCGAACATGCTGCCTGCGCTCTAGCGCACCTCTACTTCCTGCACCAACATACCCGAGGCAGTATGTATTTTTCTATTTCTAGCAATTTTGATTAATTGTTAACGTAGTTTTAATTGTTCTTTCTGCCTGTTTTTAGCATGATTTCTACTTTTGTTGGTTGTGTTTAGATTATTTTAATTTTGAAGTGATTAATTAGTTTTATTTGTTAGATAGTAGTTTAGTTAATTTGTAGTTAATTGTTTACTTATTTTTGCCATGTTAGTTTTTTGTTTTAGCTAGGTTGTTGATTTTTTTTTTTGTTTCTGTCTCTGTAGTTGCTGCATCTGTTAATGTTTATTTAAAGTTGTTTAGTTTTAATTCATTTAGTGCATATAGGTTGTTGTTTTTGTAGTGTAATTTTAATTTAGTGTTTTACATTCATCTAGGTTCTTGTAGTTGTCTATATTTGCTATTTTGTTTCCCTGTTTTTTTTGTTTATCCATGCATGTTTGCTTGTTTAGTTTGCTGTTTTTCCTTAGTGTTTAGTTAAATTTTTGTTGGTTTATGCTTGGTCGGCCATCCTTGAACTTAGAATTAACACGATTAGATCCCGACTTAGAAACAAACATTAGGAGAGTGCGTAGAGCTCAAGGCGAGATGGGGGATAATCAAGGGAATCCAAGAGTGGAGGAGCATGGGGATAATCAAAGGAATCCAAGAATGGAAGAGCACGAGGATTATCAAGATGTAAGAGAAGGGAACGGGGAGCATAGAAGAGCTTATGACGTGGATTTCACGATGTCACTCCGGGAATTGTTCGCACCTACTGCAGTCAGTTCCCATTCGTGCATTGTGTTGCCACCTACTAATGCAACCCACTATGATCTAAAGCCACATGTAATCCAAATGTTACCATCCTTTTACGGCTTAGATCATGAAAACCCTTACTCTCATGTAAAGAAATTCAAAAACATCTGTGCTACTACCAAATTTCAAAATTTTTCTGAGGAATCTGTCCACCTCAGACTCTTTCCTTTCTCACTTCATGATAGAGCCATGGAGTGGTTGGACTCCAATGCACCTGGCTCCATCACATCATAGGAAGAGCTGTCGAAGCAATTTTACAACAAGTTTTTCCCAATGACCAGAGTAAATGAGACAAGAAAAGGAAATCAGGTCCTTTACTCAGGACGAAGATGAAAAATTCTCAGAATGTTGGGCACGGTTCAAAGATCTGTTGATGAAATATCTCCCTCACAGATATGAAAAATGGCATCTGGTGCAATTCTTCTACCAAGGGCTGTCTCAGCCCAACCATAGTATGATTGAGTTGATGAATGGGGGAGCATTTCTAAACTTGACAGGAGATTTAGCCTACAAAGCTCTGGAGAAAATTGTCAACAACTCCCAACACTGGGATTTCACGAGTCGTAACAAATCTGCCCAAAACCCTAAGAAAGGGGGCTTCCTAGAGCTAAAAGGCGACACAGAGCTGTCCCAAAGGATGGATGCCATTGTCAAGAGATTGGATGCTCTGAGTGTAGGAAAGCCTGTCAATGCGGCAAACACATTTCCGGTTGAGAGTTGTTCTGTCTGTGCTAGTCCCATGCACCAAGCACAGAATTGTCCATCGATGACAGTTTTTGCTGAGATGGAACAAATTAACGCTTTCAACAACTTTCAAAAGCCGTCCAGTGGGCCACATTCTGAGACATATAATCCAAGGTGGAGGAATCACCCTAATTTCTCTTGGAAACAGAATCAACCCACCACAAATCAAGGAGGAGCTCCACATCCTCCCAATCGTTATCCTCCAGGATTTTCTTCTTCTTATCAGAATCATGGACGCTCGGCTCCGCCAGCGTCATCATCATCTTATCAAGCCCCCACTCAAGCCCCATCATCATCAACACAGTCACTGAAAGAGACCATGAGGGAATTTGTGAAGATAACTGGTCAATCAATCAGTGACGTGAGTCATTCCACCATGGTGAACACCTAGGCAATCTCGAAGTTGGAGATGCAGATGGGACAATTGGCAAATCACCTTGGTGAGAGAGACAAGGGAAAGCTCCCGAGCCAAGCAGTAAACAACCCTAAAGCATGTAGTATTGAAAACTCTTCGAATCAGGAGCATGTACAAGCGATTGTTACTCTGAGGTCTGGGAAGAGAGTGGACAATAAAGTGGTGGACCTAGAAGCAGACCATGTTGAGGAAGAAAAGCTAAGAGATGAAGAGGGTGACGACCAGAAGGAAGGAGATGCTGAGCCATCTACGGTCACCCCAGTTGTTAAGGAACCTCCTAGGGCGCTTGGGCCAAAAGCACCTTACCCTGAAAGATTACAAGTGCCTAGGAATGGAGGGAAGTTAGAGGACATTCAGGAGGTGTTCAAACAAGTCCAAATCAATATTCCATTTTTGGATGCCATTCAGCAAATCCCTTCATATGCCAAGTTCTTGAAGGACTTGGTCATAGTGAAGAGGAAAACGAAAGTCCCTAAAAAGGCATTCATGACCAAGCAAGTTAGTGCTATCCTACAATGCAAGTTACCTCTCAAGTATAAAGACCCTAGATGTCCTACAATTACTTGCATGATAGGAGTTAGTTAGATTGAGAAGACACTATTGGATTTGGGAGCAAGTGTGAATTTGTTGCCCTACTCAGTCTATTTGCAGTTAGGGCTAGGAGTGCTGAAGCCCACATCCATGACACTGCAACTTGCTGATTAGTCTATGAAGATTCCACGGGGAATAGTTGAGGATGTACTGATTAAGGTGGACAAATTTTATTTCGCTTTAGACTTGAAAGATGCTCACGAGGAGGAATTGTTAGAAGTTTTGAGAGAGCATAAGGAAGCTATAGGCTGGACTATCGAGGACATTACGGGATTCAGTCCCTCGTTGGTTATGCATAAGATACATCTGGAAGAGAATTCCAAACCATCGAGGGAATCACAGAGAAGGCCTAACCCAGCGATGCAGGAGGTTGTGAGAGCAGAAGTTATTAAGTGGTTAGATGCTAGGATCATCTATCCAATTTCTGATAGCAAGTGGGTGAGCCCGATACATGTTGTGCCCAAGCGGGCTAGGTTGACAGTAGTGAAGAACTAGGATAACAAGTTGGTGCCAACTCGTATTAAGTCAGGATGGAGAGTTTGTATAGACTACCATAAGTTGAACGCTGCCACCAGGAAAGATCACTTTCCTCTTCCATTCATTGATCAGATGGTGGAGCGTTTAGTTGGGCACGAGTATTACTGCTTTTTGGGTGGTTATTCCGGATATAACCAATGTCCAGTGGACCCCGAAGACCAGGAGAAGACTTTACATGTCCCTTTGGGACATTTGCCTACCGCCGCATGCCTTTTGGGCTGTGTAATGCACCTGCTACTTTTCAGCGGTGCATGATCAACATATTTTCTGACATGGTAGAGTGATTTATGGAGATCTTCATGGATGACTTCTCCATCTTCGATTCATCTTTTCAGGAGTGTCTGCACCATCTCACGTTGGTGTTAGTGAGATGCAAAGAGAAGAACCTTGTGCTTAACTAGGAAAAATGCCATTTTATGGTTAAGTAGGGGATAGTACTGGGGCATGTCATATCTCAAAGGGGTATTGAGATTGACAAGGTGAAGGTAGATTTGATCTCTAAGCTTCCACCCCCACGTACTGTAAAGGAAATTCGTTCCTTTTTGGGCCATGCAGGGTTCTACAGGCGATTCATCGAGGATTTCAGCAAGATTGGCAGGCCCTTGTGTAGGTTGTTGGCCAAAGAGACCCCGTTTGAATTTGATGAAGAATGTTTAAAGCATTCGGGGCTCTAAAGGAGATTCTGACGTCCACACCAATGATTAGACCACCCAGTTGGGGTGAACCATTTGAGATTATGTGTGACACGTCAAACTATGCAGTTGGAGCTGTTTTGGGGCAGCGCATTGAGAAACTTCCCCATGTGATCTACTATGCGAGCAGGACTCTAAATGACGCACAACTCAATTACTCCACCACAAAAAAGGAGTTGTTGGTTGTCATTTTTACGCTGGACAAGTTTAGATCCTATTTGTTAGGATCTAAAATCATTATCTACTCGGATCACGAGGCATTGAAGTATCTTTTTTCCAAGAAAGATGCTAAATCCCGCCTGATTCGATGGATTTTGCTACTTCAGGAGTTTGACATAGAAATTCGGGATAAGAAGGGGACCGAAAATGTGGTGGCAGATCATTTGTATAGGTTGACCATGGATTTCACCGAGGACACCACCCCCATTTCTGAGACCTTTCCTGATGAGCAATTGATGCACATTGCTCACAATCCCACACCTTGGTTTGCTGACATAGTGAACTATCTTGTTACCGGCCAAATGCCTTTGCATTGGGGGCAACAAGATAAGATCAAATTTTTGTCCAAGGTGAAAACTTTTCTTTGGGACGATATTTATCTGTTCAAGTATTGTCCCGATCAGATCATTAGGAGATGTATACCTGAATTTGACCAAACCAATGTCATCTCCTTTTGTCATGATCATGCTTGTGGGGGCCATTTCAATGCAAACAAGACTGCTGTAAAGATTTTACAGTGTGGATTTTATTGGCCCACCATATTTGGAGACGCTCGTGATTATTGCACATCTTGTGAGCGCTGTCAGAAACTCAGGAGTATTTCAAAGAGGAACATCATGCCCCTCATTCCCATTTTGGTAGTTGAGATTTGTTATGTATGGGGCATCGATTTCATGGGACCTTTCCCAAACTCCGTCGGGTTTCTGTACATTTTAGTTGATGTGAACTATGTGTCCAAGTGGGTGGAGGCATTTGCGTGCAAGACCAATGACCACAGAGTGGTGGTCAAATTTTTGAAGGACACTATTTTTGCTCGATTTGGTACACCTAGAGCAATTATCAGTGATGGAGGCACGCATTTCTGCAATCAAATTTTTGAGCAGCTGATGAAGAGGTATTTCATCACACATAAGGTTGCCACCCCTTATCACCCACAGATGAGTGGGCAGGTTGAAGTGTCAAATCGCGAGATCAAACACATTTTGGAGAAAACTGTGAACCCCAACAGAAAAGATTAGTCTCTGCGATTGAATGATGCTTTGTGGGCATATAGGACAGCTTACAAGACTCCGATTGGGATGTCACCATATTGGCTGGTGTACGGGAAGGCATGTCATCTTCCCGTCGAGTTGGAGCATCAAGCTTACTGGGCCATCAAGTAGCTAAACTTCAATTTTTTGAACGCTGGCTCTCAAAGGAAGCTCCAACTCACTGAATTAAAGGAGCTAAGAAATGATGCTTATGATAGTTCGAGGAAGTACAAGGCACACATGAAGAAGGTTCATGACCAGAGCATTCCGAGGAGATCTTTTGAGCCAGCTCAGAAAGTCCTTCTTTACAATTCTCGATTGCATTTATTCCCTGGCAAGTTGAAATCTCGGTGGACGGGCCCATTCATCATTAGGACAGTGTTTTCTCATGGGGCCATCGAGATAGAGGATCCAAAGAATGGTAACACCTTTAAGGTAAATGAACAAAGAGTGAAACCATTCTTGGAATTGAGGAGTTCAGAGGTTGAGGACACTCTTTTGCAGGATCCAATTTATTCGGATTGATTGATATGACGAGTCTGGTTGAAGATGTTAAACTTAGCACTTGTGGGAGGCACCCCTCATTATTTTTATCTGTTGATTTTGTTTGTTTGTTTTTGTTTTTCAAGTTGAGTGTTTGCCATCCAAGTTTGGGGGAATGTTCTCTTACAACTTACCTCACTTGCGACATCCCTCTGGTATTGTATTTATGGGCACATTAGGGACATTGTGCCATTTTAGTGTGGGGGTAGGGTAGACATTGTTGCCTGTCTTTGTGCATATTTGTTGTTTTGTAAAAATTTTAAATTTTTTGTGCATAGTTGTTATTGATTGGGCATGACTTACATCATATCTATGGATTGCATATCATTGGTGTGTTTTAACTTGATTGAACACTACATATCTTTAGAAATCCCAGTTTTCAATTCATATGTTAAATTAGAGAGACTTCACATGTTTGATCCATTTTTTCACATGCACACTAGCATTAGGGTCTGTGGGGTATGAGATGTGACTTTAAAGTGTGTGTCTTGAGATTTTTTTGGATTGCAATGTGATGGTGAAAACCTTGGCTGTAATAAAAAAATAAAAAAATCAGAATAAGTCAGGTTTTTCATTGAGTAACCGGACCTCTTGCCTGGCCAAGCAATGAATGTTCGCGTCAAAAGATGAGAAATTCCAGCTAAAAAATTGTATGGCTAGTTTAGGCTCTGTAGCTCTTTTGACTTGAGTAATTAAGCTCTAGGGATGTCTCTACATCTAGTGCCCTAAAGCCGTCTGGCTTGGGAGTCACTGGCCCAACGCTAGTTACATAAGTCATTTAGAAGCTTAAGGGAGTCAAGCATTGCACAGCCTACACAAAAATTACATTTTTCAATTCAAGCCTTGGTTGTATTTATCACATTGTTTTCCTTTGAATTTTAAGATACACGTCTTTTGAGAATAATTGAAACCCCATGATCTTGTTGTTAGTTCACTTTACACTTTTTGGAACATGTTTTGTCTCAATTTTTCAGCCGTGATTTGATTGATGTTTGGAGGCCTTGATGATGTGGTTTGTTTGTTCAAAATTGTTAAAATTGCTAATGATGTATGAACCATATGTTTGTGTGAAAGGCTTTGTCTGTCATTAACATTGTGCCAAATAATTATTTGTGGGTATCACTCTTGGAAAACCCTCACGAGACTTCACTCGTCCCCTAAGGAATTCCTAGGGGTTTAAAAGGCTTGTTGCATATGCTCAATGCAACCGTTCTCCCACGAAAGCGGACCTATGTTTAATTGTGTTTTTTATTTTGTTTTGCTAAAGGACTAGCAAAATGTAAGTTTGGGGGTATTTGATCGGTGCCAAATATAGTATATTTGACCCCCTTAACTTATATTTGTTAAGCCTTTAGCACTGTTAATATCTAACATTTTTAGTTGTTTTCAGTGTTTTATAGTGTGCAGGTCATTGCATCAACACATGGCTACCAAAAGGCAAAATGGACTTGAAGACATGCCATGGACTTCCTGCTAGTGCGTTTGAACGCACTTGGTGCGTTCAAGCGCAAGTGCGGTCAAACGTAAGGAGCACGTTTCAACGTAGGTTCAGTCAGCCCACGTCTCGCGCTGTTGCCCTAGCCGGCCCTACGATTCCATCGCTTCCAGATGGTGCCGTGGCAATTATCTGCATTCGATCGCAGAGTGTACGATCGAACGCATGCATCAGTGCGATCGAATGCAGGGTTTGCGATCAAACGCAGCCCTATGACCTGGCAGCACACCAAGTTGCTATAAATAGACCCCTTAGTGCATTTTGTCCGGAGTTCTTCTTTTTGGGCGAGTTTTTAAGAGCATTTGCCATTGGTAGGCCCTGCTCTGCCTATTTAGTTGTAATACTTTATTTTTAATTTAATTTAATGCATTCCTTTCATTGTTCTTTACTTTCTTGTTACATGGGTGGCTAAAATCTTCAACTAAGGTTGAAGATGAAGCCTCACCCTTAGCACTTCTTTAATGCTTTTACATTTATTCATTTACTTTCCGTCATTTACAGTTCATGTTCGTTTCATTGCAATTTATGTGACAAAGTTGTTGTGGTTGTTACTGTGATGCATCGAAGTTTAACCCTCGTTGTGTTCCAAGACGGGTGCACAACGGATGAGTGGTGCTCAATTAAATATCCACTGTGATCCATGGATACAGTGGATGATTCTATTGAGAATCACTATCCGTTGTAGCTCCTTAACGGTAAACGCATCCAACGGTTCGACTAGCATCAAAATAGCAATAGAATATGACTTAAGTTCTAATCGACAGACGGAAGTGTGTGTTTTAATGTTTAAGCAAGTCTTTTTATTGGGTGAGGTGTAGTCTTTGACCTTAGTTAGTTTTCTCCATTCATTTACGTTTTCTAGAATAGTTTTCATTTCTGCAAGTTTTGTGTTTGATTATACTACTCACTTTTAGAACTAGGTTAAAATAGGGTTAATTTAAGATTAATATTAGTTTTTGAGCAAACGCCATTCTCTGTGGTTCGATCCCGCATTTCACAACGCTACAAGGTCAACGACTCGTGCTATTGCGAGTGCAATCAAATTTACATACCAGGTTGTCAGTGCGCCGGTGGATGGGTGGTTTACGAGCTGGGCCAATGGGTGGGTGGTTTGTTGGTGCCAGTGCGCTAGTGGGGGGAGAACCAGGCAATGTCGCGTAGGAATGGTTAAGGGCATATTCTATTAGCCCTTAAGTTTATCTCTTTTTAGGCTTATGAAATGCACCGTTGTGGTTGGCTCCAAAACGGTACGTTTTGGTCCAGCGTGTCCGCCGTTGACAAGTGGGCAATTCAAAAAATCTAACATGGACCTTCTAAAAATGGTGCGTTTCAGTAATGGTAACGGTAGTTAACAAAATTGGACAGCATGGATTTTATTGTCGTTTCGACGTACCCAATGAGTTATTTATCAAAATAAAAAACTTAAGGATTAAAAAATTTTGGACTGCCGACCCATGCCCTTTTTATATAAATTCCCTTTTTTAAATTTTTTAAAGATTATGGGCTTTTTTTATTGTAGCACGTCCCCTTTTCCTTTCAAAAGGGAAGGTGTATTGTCCACACGTCCCTTTTTACTTCAAAATGTCAGCTTTTAGGGACATTTTTCACATTTCAAACGTTGCTAATTTTTTTTTTCAAGACACTTTTAAGGGAACATTTACAAAATGTCCCTAATTCAATAGGGGCGTTTTTTGGGCTTAAATGTCACAATAAAAAGTCCCTAAAACCTGATCTTTTTGTCGTCTATTTTAGAGAATTTTCATCTAACACTCTAAATTTATGAACTTAATGTTTTGGTATCCAATAAATACTTTGAATTAAAAGGTATTTATGTTTAGATAAATAATTCTATGATCACAAATGAAGCAGAAAAAATAGCAGAATAGAAAATAACAACCAGTCACACACGACACCAAGATTTAAATGGTTTATACACTGGCAGAAACGATCCAAGAAAATTTACTAACAAAATGTGGAGTACAAAGAGTAGTACAAATAAACCAGTCAAACTCAAGCCTCAATACACCTAAGCTCACACTCACACTCACATAAAAAAGAATTTATTACAAAAGAGAAAAATCTTTTTATTCTCTAAAGCTTGCTGCATTAGAATAGTGAAAGTAGATTTTTAAAATAGTGAGGCTGTTGGGGATGTTCTAAAAAAGTGAATAGTTAAAATAGATAA
The DNA here is from genome assembly GCA_006937295.1 of Carpinus fangiana. Lineage (NCBI taxonomy): Eukaryota > Viridiplantae > Streptophyta > Magnoliopsida > Fagales > Betulaceae > Carpinus > Carpinus fangiana. The sequence continues at coordinate 104,264 of VIBQ01000068.1, read as the reverse complement.
ATGTGTACTTTTTGTTATTTTGGTGAATAAAATTTAGTGAAGTTGCTAATAATGCTTACAAACGTTTTTCATTTTGCTAGCTAATTAGTAAATTGAGTGAGGAGAATAAAATTCGTTATTGATATTCTTTTAAACATTTTTTGAATAAATTATGATTAAAAAAAAACTCCCGCATAGTGCGAGTTGAACCTTAGAGTAACAGTAGTCAGCAACTCCATGTAACCATTTTTCGAATTGAACCTTAAACATTTTTTGATATTCAGTTTCCTAAACTTAGGGTGTATTTGGGATTACGATTTCACAAGAATAATCTGCATTTTTAAAAAAACATCGTCAAAGATAAGGCGTTTGGCATTATGATTTAAAAAGCAGTAAATTTAAAATAGAAAGAAAAAAAAAAAATCTCCGATTTTTATATGAAATCTAGGGAATGCTTATTTAAATAAACACAAATTTAAACCAAAATTTCATTTTAGTATAACAAATATTTTATTAAAAATTTATTTTTTAACATTTTTTACCATACGCCTTTGAAATTTTAAAAAGTAGTGATTTGATCAATATAATTTTTACAATCACACCTATTAAAACCGCAATCTCAAATGAACCCTCAATAAAAATGTCTAAAAAGTCACAAAAAACTACCCACAACAGAGTCCATAAATCTGCCATAAACATTAGAATCGCTACACAACCAAATGTATTGGGTTCAACTAAAGCAATCTGAAGCTTCATTATATTCATAAAATTACTTTCCTCTCACACTTCTCCATACGACTTCTTCACTTTCCTTTTCCTTCAAACAATAATCCATGGTCGTCATCTTGCTTCTATGTCGCCTTTTTGAGTGCCTGTTCGAAGGAGCACTAGCAAACAAAATCGTAGACGAAAACGAGAGATAGATAGTCGTAGATGGACAAAATCACATATGGATATAATCCCAAACAAAAAAAAAAATCGCTGACGGACAAAATTGAAGTAGANATTACTTTCCTCTCACACTTCTCCATACGACTTCTTCACTTTCCTTTTCCTTCAAACAATAATCCATGGTCGTCATCTTGCTTCTATGTCGCCTTTTTGAGTGCCTGTTCGAAGGAGCACTAGCAAACAAAATCGTAGACGAAAACGAGAGATAGATAGTCGTAGATGGACAAAATCACATATGGATATAATCCCAAACAAAAAAAAAATCGCTGACGGACAAAATTGAAGTAGAAAATGACAAAATCGAAGAAGAAAATCATCTAGTTATGGATCTGGATCTGCTTCATTAAGAACCCTATTAAAGAACCAAAAAAGAGTTTCTAAAGATGAGCCTCTGGAGAAGTTGAAGAAGGACAAAAAGAAAAAGAAAAGAGACGAGAGAGAGAGAAAGAAAGACTTATTGGAATCATTTGGCTTTGGAAACTTGATGCATGGTCGTACCAAATTTAGGTACTCGCCAATTGAACGAACCGTAGTTCGTATAGCGTTGTGCAAGTACCAAGATCGAACCACAAGGAACTGTGTATTGTTTTTAACGAAATTAACTTTGAGTCTAGGTTAGTGTTACTTTAACCTAGCTCCGATGTGGGTGATTGGTGACAACGAAAATATAAACTAATTTAATGCGGAAAAGTAAACAAAATAAAACACTAAGGCTAAGGTTTTCACCTCACCATTTCAAGAATGCAAATTGAAAATGCTAAGCTAACATATCCGTCTATCGGTTAAAAATAACGCTTTATCTCTTGCGCCTATCGAATGATTAAAGGAATCCGTCCATTTGACGAAAAACAAACCATAAATAGTTTAAGGCCCAAAGGATCCAAAGTGAATGTGTTAAGACACAAACTACTATGGATAAATGGGCGAAAACCGAAGGATGGAATGTATCCATCGGACGAAAAACCAAAAATAAACGACTACGGTGCAATCTCACTTGGTTTTGTCACCAAACCAAGTGAGAGACGATTGAGCAATAAAGAAATAACGGAAATAAGTAACTTAAACATAAACAATAAGCATAAAATCCATGGTGAGGCAACATCCTCAACCCTAGTTGAGGATTTAGCCTCCCATGTGATAAGGAAGCATAAAGGAACTAAAACAAAACATTAATATTAAATAAAATGAAAGGTTACAAAGAAAAAGGGCAGAGCAGGGCCTAAGGTGGCAAACTGCTCTCAAAAACTCACCCAAACAAAAGACTCTCTAAAAATCGCAACAATGGGTCTATTTATAGAATTCTGGTGTGCTGCCAGATCACAGGGCTACGTTCGAACGTAGGCCCTGAGTTCGAACGCAGTAGTAAAAAGTGGGTTCGATCGTAGGCTCTGCGGTCAAACGCAGATATTTGCCGCGGCGCCAGCTGGAAGCGATGGAATCATAGGGCCGGCTGGGGCAACATGCGTGAGACGCGGGCTGACTGGGCCTACGTTCGACCGCATCTACGTTCGAACACACCAAGTGCGTTCGAACGCACTGGCAGTAACTTCATGGCATTTCTTCAAGTCCAATATGCCTTTGGGTAGCCATGTTTTGATGTAATGACCTGCACACCATAAAACACTAAAACAAGCACAAAAGTTAGATATTAACAATGCTAAAGGCTTAGCAAGTATAAGTTAAGGGGGTCAAATATACAATATTTGGCACCAATCAAATACCCCCAAACTTACATTTTGCTAGTCCCTTAGCAAAACAAAAATGAAAAACAAAACAAACATAGGTCCACTTTCGTGGGAGAAATGATTGCATTGAGCATATGCAACAAGCCTTTTAAACCCCTAGGAATTCCCTAGGGGGCGAGTGAAGTCTCGTGAGGGTTTTCCAAGATTGATACCCACAAACAATTACTTGGCATAATGTTATTGACAGACAAAGCCTTTCACACAAACATGTGGTTCAAACATCATTAGCAATTTTAACAATTCTGAACAACCAAACCACATCATCAAGGCCTCCAAACATCAATCAAATCACGGCTGAAAAATTGAGACAAGACATGCTCCAAAAAGTGCAAAGTGAACTAACAACAAGATCATGGGGTTTCAATTATTCTCAAAAGACGTGTATCCCAAAATTCAAAGGAAAACAATGTGATAAATACAACCAAGGCTTTAATTGAAAAATACAATTTTTTTGTGTAGGCTGTGCAATGCTTGGCTCCCTTAAGCTTCTAAATGACCTATGTAACGAGCGTTGGGCCAGTGACTCCCAAGCCAGACGGCTTTAGGGCACTAGATGTAGAGACATCCCTATGGCTTAATTACTCAAGTCAAAAGAGCTACAAAGCCTAAACTAGCCATACAATTTTTGGAATTTCTCATCTTTTGACGCGAACACTCATTGCTTGGCCAGGCAAGAGGTCCGGTTACTCAATGAAAAACTCGACTTATTCTGATTTTTTTTTTTTATTATTATTCGCCAAGGTTTTCATCATCACATAGCAATCCAAAAAAAGTCTCAAGACACACACTTCAAAGTCACATCTCATACCCCACAGACCCTAATGCTAGCGTGCATGTGAAAAAATGGATCAAACATGTGAAGTCTCTCTAATTCAGCATATGAATTGAAAACTGGGATTTCTAAAGATATGTAGTGTTCAAACGAGTTAAAACACACCAATGATATGCAATCTACAGATATGATGTAAGTCATGCCTAATCAATAACAACTATACACAAAAATTTAAAATTTTTACAAAAACAACAAAAATGCACAAAGACAGGCAACAAAAACAACAAATATGTACAAAGACAGGCAACAATGTCTACCCTACCCCCACACTAAAATGGCACAATGTCCCCAATGTGCCCAGAAATACAATACCAGAGGGATGTCGCAAGTGAGGTAAGTCGTAAGAGAAAACTCCCCCAAACTTGGATGGCAAACACTCAACCTGAAAAACAAAAACAAACAAACAAAATCAACAGGTAAAGATAATGAGGGGTGCCTCCCACAAGCGCTAAGTTTAACGTCTTCAGCCAGACTCGTGATACTGACCAAGCTACCTATAACACTAGGTAGACACAGCAACTGCAGTCCTGAGACTGGTATGTAATAACTTGCCCGGGTCAAACGGGTGATGGTCGTAGCTGGGATGATCAATATGCAACAATGAATATCCAGCTGTCCTAAGCACCCGATGATCACAAAATGGGGGAGGAAAATAGTCATTCCTTCCCAAGGTCAATCTAGGCCCCCTTGGCAGCCTATAAATGGGTGCAACCCATTTGCTCTCATCAATAAAATCTGGTGGCTCAAGTGCGAACGAATAAGCAATGGGGAAAGATAACTCCATGAGTTCCCCACACTCCGGCTGTAACTCAGATATGGGATCGATAATGGATGTAAGTAGCTCAACTACTTCATCAAAGTACTGATCATCTCCCAACTGAGCAAATATCTCCAGCTCAACGTCCTCCAAACTTGGCTCAACTGCTTCCCCAGTTGGCTCAAGTATCCTACCACAGTCTATGTTTCCTCCAAACTGAGCGAAACATTCAAACTTCGGGTCCTCCAGACTGAGCTGATCAATCGGCTCGTCATGCTGTAGTGGCTCACTCAAATCACAATGACCTCCAGATGGTGCAAAGCACTCCATGTCAGGGTCCTCTAGGATAGGCTCATGCAAATCTAGCCTAATCAGCCTGTCTAAGTCCAGGTCATCAGAATCCTGAGTAAAACACTCAATCTTCGGGTCCTCAAAATCAAAGTCATTAGTGATTTCTTCAATGAAGCATATAGGATGGGTCTCATCATACTCAAGTGGCTGGCTATTGATGTTGAAAATATTGAGTTCCACTGTCATATTCCCGAATGAGATCTTCATCACTCCCGTCCTACAGTTGATTAGGGCGTTAGCCGTAGCTAAGAAAGGTCGCCCTAATATCACTGGAATTTGATTCACCACATCGTGCACTTGCTCCATGTCTATCACTATGAAGTCCACAGGGAAATAAAACTTGTCAACCTTGATCAACACATCCTCAAGTATTCCCCATGGTCTCTTAAGTGACCTATATGCTAACTGGAGCGTCACAGTGGTCGGCTTCAACTCCCCCAATCCCAACTTCAAATACCCTGAATAGGAAAGGAGATTCACATTTGCCCCCAGATCCAACAATGCCTTATTGATCTAACTCATTCCAATCATGCAAGCAATGGTCGGACACCCAGGGTCCTTATACTTGATTGGCAACTTGCATTGGAGGATGGAACTCACTTGCTCAGTCAGATAAGCCTTCTTCGGGACATTGGTTTTTCTCTTGATTGTGACCAAATCCTTCAAGAATTTCACATAAGCTGGCACTTGCTGAATTGCATCCAAGAATAGGATGTTTGTCTGAACTTGCTTAAACACCTCTAAAATTTCAGCAAACTGCGCATTCTTCTTTGGCACTCTCAATCTCTCAGGATAAGGGGCTTTTGGGACAAATGACCTCGAAAGGTCCTTCTCAATGGGAGTGACTGTAGATGGCTCAGCATCTTTCTTCTCCCTGTTGTCACTCTTCGTCTCCTCCTGCCTAGCAACGTCTGTTGCTGGCACTGCTTCATCAACTGCCTCTAGATCAGCCACAAGGTTGTCCACTCGTCTCCCTGACCTCAGTGTAACAATAGCATGTGCATGCTCTTGAGTTGAAGAACTTCTGATAATGCATGCCTTAGGATTGTTCACCGGTTGGCTGGGGAGTTTTCCCTTGTCTCTCTCACCTAGGTGACTTGCCAATTGTCCCACTTGGATCTCCAGCTTGGAGATTGCCTGGGTGTTCACCATGGTGGAGTGTCTAACGTCACTGATGGATTGACCAGTCATCTTCATGAATTCTCTCATTGTCTCTTCTAATGACTGTGTCGATGACGTTGGGGGTTGAGTGGGGGCTTGATAGGAAGATGACGCTGGCTGGGCCGAGCGTCCTTGATTTTGATATGTAGGAGGAAATCCTCCTTGATTTGTGGGATGGTTCTGCTTCCAGGAAAAATTTGGGTGGTTCCTCCACCCTGGATTGTAAGATTCAGAGTATGGGCTAGTTGAATGCTTTTGGAAATTTTTGAAAGCGTTCACTTGTTCCATCTCAGAAAAAACTGTCATCGATGGACAATTCTGTGCTAGGTGCATAGGACTAGCACAGACAGAACAACTATCAACTGGAAATGTGTTCGCAGCATTAACAGGTTTTCCCATACTCAGAGCATCCAGTCTCTTGACAATGGCATCCATCCTTTGAGTCAACTCTTGCTCTCCTTTTAGCTTCAGGATGCCTCCTTTCTTAGAGTTTCGGGCAGACTTGTCACGACAACTCGTAAAATCCCAGTGTTGGGAGTTGTTGACTATTTTCTCCAAAGCTTTATAAGCTAAGTCTCCCGTCAAATTTAGAAATGCCCCTCCTTTCATCAACTCGATCATACTACGGTTGGGCTGAGACAGCCCTTGGTAGAAGAATTGCACAAGTCGCCATTTTTTGTAATAGTGAGGTGGACATTTCATCAACAGATCCTTGAACCGTGCCCAACATTCTAAGAATTTCTCATCCTCATCCTGAGTAAAGGAACTGATTTCCTTTCCTGCCTCGTTTACTCTGGACATTGGGAAAAACTTGTTATAAAACTGCTTCAACAGTTCTTCCCAGGATGTGATGGAGCCAGGTGCGTTGGAGTCCAACCACTCCATGGCTCTATCATGAAGTGAGAAAGGAAAAAGTCTGAGGTGGACAGATTCCTCAGAAAAATTTTGAAATTTGGTGGTGGCACAGATATTCTTGAATTTCTTAACATGGGAATATGGGTTTTCATGATCTAAGCCGTAAAAGGATGGTAACATCTGGATTACATGTGGCTTTAGATCATAGTGAGTTGCATTAGTCGGTGGCAACACTATGCACGAATGGGAACTGACAGCAGTAGGTGCGAACAATTCCCGGAGTGATGTCATGAAATCTACGTTATAAGCTCTTATTTGCTCCCCGTTTCCTTCTCTTGCATCTTGATATTCCTCATGCTCCTCCCTTCTTTGATTCCTTTGATCATCCCGGTGCTCCTCTACCCTTGGATTCCTTTGATTATCTCCCATCTCGGCACGTGCTCTAAGGGATCTCCTAAGATTCCTTTCTAAGTCGGGATCTAAAGGTGTTAACTCTAAGTTCAATGATCGCCGACCAAGCATACACTAAATGAGAAACCAAACTAAACAAAGAAAGCAATAACCTAAGTAAGCAAAAATGAATAAAAACAGCAAAACAGGTACTATGAAATCAACAAAAATAGCAAGAGATATGCACAAACTAACAGGGAACAAAAACAAAAACAGCAATGAACTAAAAACTACTTAACAACAAACTATCAACAACATGTGAACTAAAACAAAGCAAATTAAAACAAATATAAACAGATGCAGTAAAAACTGAAACAGTATTAAAAACAGAGAATAAAACTAGCTAAGATAACCTAAACACTAACAAAAAGACAATTTAAACAACTAACAATTTAGACTAACAAAACCTCTAACTAATACATATGCAAATTAAATAAACAACTAAAAATGAAAATAAACTAAACACAGCTAATCACAGCAAGCAAAATACTCAAAATAAGCAGTTAAAACAATTAAAATAAGTCTAACAATTAATTAAAACATAAAGAAATTAAAAACAGGACATACGGCCTCTGGTATGTTGATGCTGGAAGCAGAGGTGCGCTCGAGCGCAGGTCAGCATGTTCGATCGCATACACGCAAATGTTGCAATTTCTGCAAGTGCGTTCGAATGCAATAGAGGTGCGTTCGAACGTAGCACTGCACTACTTTGCTTTGACAGGGTCGTGCGCTCGCACTTAAAGGCGTGCTAGGTGAACGCAGGTACGCGACGTTCTGAAATAGGCCCAAGTACGTTCGACCGCAAGGACTACGTTCGAATGCAATAGAGGTGCATTCGAACGTAGCACTGCATTGCTTTGCTCTGACAGGGTCGTGCGCTCGCACGTAAAGGCGTGCTAGGTGAACGCAGGTACGCGACGTTCTGGAATAGGCCCAAGTACGTTCGACCGCAAGGACTGCGTTCGAACGCACTATCGGCGCCTGATTTTCCAGAAACCAAAAACATAAACTAAACAGAAACTAAAATTACCAAAAACTAAGCTGAAAATGAACAAAAATAAACTAAAACTCGAAAAATAAATTATGTACAGTATTGAAATTGCAGAAAATAAAAAAAAAAAAAAAAAACTAGTAGAAAAATAACATTAATCTAAAAGCAAAGTTAAATTCAAAACAACTCAAACGGTTCCCCGGCAACGGCGCCAAAATTTGGTAGTACCAAATTTAGGTACTCGCCAATTGAATGAACCGTAGTTCGTATAGCGTTGAGCAAGTACCGAGATCGAACCACAAGGAACCATGTATTGTTTTTAATGAAATTAACTTTGAGTCTAGGTTAGTGTTACTTTAACCTAGCTCCGATGTGGGTGATTGGTGACAACGAAAATATAAACTAATTTAATGCGGAAAAGTAAACAAAATAAAACACTAAGGCTAAGGTTTTCACCTCACCATTTCAAGAATGCAAATTGAAAATGCTAAGCTAACATATCCGTCTATCGGTTAAAAATAACGCTTTATCTCTTGCGCCTATCGAATGATTAAAGGAATCCGTCCATTTGACGAAAGACAAACCATAAACGGTTTAAGGCCCAAAGGATCCAAAGTGAATGTGTTAAGACACAAACTACTATGGATAAATGGACGAAAACCGAAGGATGGAATGTATCCATCCGACGAAAAACCAAAAATAAACGACTACGGTGCAATCTCACTTGGTTTTGTCACCAAACCAAGTGAGAGACGATTAAGCAATAAAGAAATAACGGAAATAAGTAACTTAAACATAAACAATAAGAATAAAATCCATGGTGAGGCTACATCATCAACCTTAGTTGAGGATTTAGCCTCCCATGTGATAAGGAAGCATAAAGAAACTAAAACAAAGCATTAATATTAAATAAAATGAAAGGTTACAAAGAAAAAGGGCAGAGCAAGGCCTAAGGTGGCAAACTGCTCTCAAAAACTCGCCCAAACAAAAGACTCTCTAAAAATGGCAACAATGGGTCTATTTATAGAATTCTGGTGTGCTGTCAAATCACAAGGCTGCGTTCGAACGCACTAGTAAAAAGTGCGTTCGATCGTAGGCTCTGCGGTCGAACGCAGATATTTGCCGCGGCGCCAGCTGGAAGCGATGGAATCATAGGGCCGGCTAGGGCAACATGCGTGAGACGCGGGCTGACTAGGCCTGCATTCGAACGTGGTCCCTGCGTTCGAACTCACCAAGTGCGTTCGAACGCACTGGCAGTAACTTCATGGCATTTCTTCAAGTCCAATAGGCCTTTGGGTAGCCATGTTTTGATGTAATGACCTGCACACCATAAAACACTAAAAACAAGCACAAAAGTTAGATATTAACAATGATAAAGGCTTAGCAAGTATAAGTTAAGGGGGTCAAGTATACAATATTTGGCACCAATCAATGCATAACAATATTCTCAATGGAGAAATTCTAAAACTCACTCTTGTATTTTTTTTGTGTCACTCCATAAATAAAATGACTTTTAAAATTATCATTTTATCAAAATTTAATAATGATCGATCACAAGCTCAATAGTACTTTTAGAAACCACATCATTTTTAGAGCGACATAAAAGGAACACAAGATGACTTATAACATTACTCCTTTTAACTTGCTTTGTTACCATGATCATGGGGGCAACGGGTTGAATTTGTTCTGATTTTTGACAAAGAAGTCCCATAAAAATATTGTCAAATGGTCAAACAATTTTTCAAAATTCTATCTCTGCTACTCATAACCATTTGAGAAGAAAGTAATGTGGGAAGCACTATTTGGTTTTTTACCTAGACAATGACAAGTTTGCTTATGGGTGGCTCAGCCCTCGATCAAACCAACTGGTTATGGTTATTTTATTTTATTTTATTTTATTTTTAAGGGGAGATACTTTATATACTTATTCGAATGGAAGAGAGAATAAAAGGCCAATTGAGAATACTTCCGAATACAATGTTGAAAGAGGTCTATCACACTACACAAAGTGCACGATAAAATGCACTACAAATAAAGCAAATAAAATTTAAAAAAAAAAAAAAAAAAAAAAAAACGACAACAACAACAACAACATCAACAACAACAATCCAGTCTAAAGATGCTAGTAGCTCAATTGGAATTTTACTAAAGACAGCAGAAGATGAGAGAAATATGGTAGAAGTGTGGATAATTTTACTAATAAAGAATCTAACAACAATAGCTGCAACTAAGAGATCTCTCTTAACTATAGCAGCAAACAACCAGCATGAAACTAGGCCGAATCTGAGCATAAAAATAAAAAGACAACAACAAAATTAAAAAAAAAAAAATACAAATAAACAGCAGGTTGGCGAAGAGTAATTCTAAAAGTCCTTCTTGTGTCCTGATGAGTGCCAAATAGTGTTTATTTGGACCCCTTAATTTATGTTTGTTAAGCTTTTTTATGTTTTTGCTTGTTTTAGTGTTTTGTTGTATTACAGGTCCTTAACATCAAAATGCTGTAAAAGGTGGAAAAGAAGCAAGGAGTCCCTGCCTATGCGATCGAGCGCACAGACTTACGATCGAGCGCTCCTGCGATCGAGCATGTGGACCAGGATCAAGCGCACCACGATCGAGTGCATGGGATACGATCGAGCACATCCACGTACACCCAAGATCCTCGCATTGCCCTAGGTCATCGCATTCTCGACTGTGCCATAGGATATTGGAGCGGTTATGTGCGATCGAGCGCACACCTCGCGATCGAGCGCGCTAAGTGCACTGCGATTAAGCGTAGACCCTGCGATCGAGCGCACCTTCTCTTTCCAGACAGCATACATTTTCCTCTAAATAGGACCACTTGTGTAAATTTGTAAACCTACGTTTTTTATGGGCACCTTTTGAGAGCAGAGGCCACTGTTTGGCACTGCTTAGCCTCTATTAACGTCAAACTTTACTTGCTTTATTTAATTCATGCTTTGTTTTAGCTTAATTTTGTCTCTCTTTAACATGGGAGGCTAAATCTTCAACTAAAGTTGAAGATGAAGCCTCACCTTTAATTTTATACATGTTTTTACATTATGTTCATTTCATTTCCGTCATTTACATATTGTTTATTCGTTTCAATTCGATTTAGTGAAAAAGTTGCGATTGATTGTTGTTTATGGTTAATCAACTGTCCAACATTCTTTGTATTCCAATTCGGGGGTATATCGGATGATTTGAGCAAGATTAAATATCCACTGTGATTAACGATACAGTGGATGATTCTATCTTGTTTTAATATCCGTTGTGACTCTTTAACGGTAAATACATTGAATGGTTTGATTAGTTTCTATAACGACAATAGAGTATGCATAGAACGAAATCAATAGACGGATGAGTGAATGTAGTGTTTAAATGTACGTTTTTGATTTGGTGAGGTGGATTCTTAAACCTTAGTTCTTCTATTTGTTTACATTTCTGCACTTTAATTAGCTTGTGTTTTCTTTCTTTCACAAACACTCACCTTTGGAACTAGGTTAAAATATAATTAATCTAGACTTAAAATTGGTTTCTTTAACAAAACTCAATTCTCTGTCAGTTCGACCTCGCACTTGCACACTGCTACACTGCAAAACGATTCGTGATATTGCGAGTACTTATTTTTGTATGATCAAATTTTGGCGCCGTTGCCGGAGAACCTTTTGTTTTGTTGAAATTTATTTTATTTTTAGATTAGTTTTATTTTTCTACTAGTATTTAATTTCTGCAATTTCAATTTTGCTCTTCGTTTATTTTTGTGTTTTTGTTAATTTTTTTTAGTTTTTAAGGTAGTGTTTGGCTGTTTTTAGTTTGGTTTTAGTTTCTGAAAAATTAGTCTGTGATAGTACGATCGATTGCACCTTTGTTGCGATCAAGCGCACTTGAGCCTATTCCAACACTGTCGCGTGGCTGCGCTCACTTAGTACGCAGTTGCGTGCGAGTGCGCCCTTACTGATTAACAGCAATGCAGTGTTACGCTCGATCACACCTCTGTTGCGATCGAGCGCACTTGCAAAGACTACTACATTTGTGTTACTTGCGATCGATCGCACCAACCTACGCTCGAGAGCATCTCTGCTGGCTGCACCAACAGACCCGAGGCAGTATGTTCAATTTTTATTTTTTTGGGTTTAATAATTATTTTTTCCTTAAATTGTTAATTTAATCTACCTGTTTTTATTTGTTATCTGCTGTTGATTAGTTGTGGTTAGTTTATTTTTGTTTTTAATTGTTTAATTAGTTTATTTTAATTTTAGTTAAATAAATAATCTCTTTATTTAGTTGTTTAAATGTTTAATTGTTTAAGCTAGTTTGTTTCTATTTTATTTCTTTAATTTGTTTGTTTATTATCTGCATGTGTTAATATTTGTTTAAATTACTTAGTTTTTAATTCATTTATTGCTTATATAGTTTATTGTTTAGTAGTTTATTTTTAATTTAGTATTTTAATTTCATTTAGTTTATTCTTTTTGTTCTTTATTTGTTACTTTGTGGTCCCTTTTTTTTGTATTTTTGTTCATACATGCTTAGTTAGTTTGCTGTTTTTATAGTTGTTTAGCTTAATTTCTTGATTGGTGTATGCATGGTTGGCGATCCTTGAACGTAGAGTTAATACATTTAGATCCCGACTTAGAGAGAAATTTTAGGAGAGCCCATAGATCATCATTTGAGATGGGGGACAATGTGAGAAATGAACATGGAGAGGAGCATGAAGAGTACCAAGATGCAAGAGCTAGGCACATGGAGCAAATCTGAGCTTATGATGTGGATTTCACTACATCACTCAGGGAGCTATTCGCACCAGTTGCGACTAGTTCCCATTCGTGTATAGTGTTGCCACCGACTAATGTTACTCATTTCAATTTAAAGCCACACGTCATCCAACTTTTACCGTCATTTCATGGTTTGGATCATGAAAACCCTTACGGCCATACCAAAAAATTCAAGGACATATGTGTCACGTTCAAATTTCAAAATTTCTCAAAAGAGTCAGTCCACCTCAGTCTGTTCCCATTTTCCCTTCAAGGTAGAGCCAAGGCGTGCTTGGATTCCAACACGCCCGGATCTATTACATCATGGGAAAGCTTATTGACCAAATTTTACAATAAGTTTTTCCCGATGTCAGCTATGAACGAGTGCCAAAAAGAAATCAGTTCGTTCACTCAGGAAGAATATGAGAAGTTCTCTGAGTGTTGGGAGCGGTTCAAGGATCTGCTGATTAAATGCCCTCCACATGGTTATGAAAAGTGGAGACTCGTACAATTTTTCTACCAAGGGCTGACTCAGCCCAACCGTAGCATGATTGAGTCGATGAATGGAAGGGCATTTTTGAGTTTGACAGGAGACTTGGCATACAAGGCGTTGGATAAAATATCTGACAACTCACAACAGTGGGACTTTACTAGTTGTTGTGACAAATCAGTGTGAATCGCCAAGAAAGGAGGCATCTATGAGCTTAAAGGAGAAGCGGAGATGAATTTAAAGATAGATGCGCTCACCAAGAGACTTGACACTCTCAACGTCAGTCGGCCCATCAGTGCTGCCAACAAATTCACTGTCGAGAGTTGTTCTATCTGTGCTAGTCCGATGCACTTAGCACAAACTTGTCCATCTTTGTCGATTTTTTCTAAGAACCAAATGGTACAAGTGAATGCTTTCAATGATTTTAGAAAGCAGTCAAGTGGACCATACTCTGAGACGTACAACCCAGGGAGGAGGAACCTCCCTAATTTCTCTTGGAAGCATAACCAACTAGGGAATCAAGGAGGAGCTCCACAGGCTCAAAATCAATATCCTTCAGGATTTCCTTCGACATATCAAAATCATAGACGCTCGGCTCAGCCAGCGTCATCATCTTATCAAGCCCCCACTCAAGTATCAGCGTCATCGACACAGTCATTGGAAGATACCATGAGGGATTTTATGAAAATGATTGGTCAAGCAATCAATGACGTGAGAAATTCCACCATTGTGAACACCCAGGCAATCTCTAAGTTGGAGATGTAGATGGGACAGTTGGCAAATTACCTTGGTGAGAGAGATAAGGGAAAGCTCCCCAGCCAATCAATGAACAACCCTAAGGCATGCACTATCATAAATTCTTCAAATCAGGAGCATGTGTAGGCAGTTGTCACTTTAAGGTCTAGGAAACAAGTGGACAATCAAGTGGTGGACCCAGAAGCAAACCATGCTGAGCTAGAAGTAGACCTCGCTGGGAAAGAAGGTCAAGAAGGTAAAGAGGGTAACAAAAACAAGAAGGAAGGAGATGTTGAGCCATCTACAGTCACCCCAGTTGTTAAGGAACCTCCTAGGTCGTTTGTACCTAAAGCGCCTTATCCTGAAAGACTACAAGAGCCTAAGAAAGGAGCCAAGAAAGAGGACCTTCTGGAGCTGTTCAAACAAGTCCAAATCAATATTCCATTTTTGGACGCCATCCAGCAAATACCTTCATATGCCAAGTTCCTGAAGGATTTGATTACAATGAAGAGGAAAACGAATGTCCTGAGAAGGCATTCATGACTGAGCAGATCAGTTCAATTTTGCAATGCAAGTTACCCATCAACTACAAGGACCCTGGTTGTCCGACAATCACTTGCATGATAGGAATCAGTCAAATTGAGAGGATGTTATTAGATCTGGTAGCCAGCGTTAATTTGTTGCCCTACTTAGTCTATGTGTAGTTAGGGCTAGGAGAGCTAAAGCCCACATCCATGACACTAAAATTGGCTGATAGATCTGTGAAGGTACCACGGGGAATTGTTGAGGATGTACTGATTAAAGTGGACAAATTTTATTTCCCCGTAGATTTTATTATGCTGGACACTGAATCGGTTAAGATCATAGGTAGTGAGATACCGGTAATTTTAGGGTGACCATTTTTAGCTACAACTAATGCCCTAATCAATTGTAGGTCAGGGGTGATGAAGATTAGTTTCGGGAATATAACAGTGGAGTTAAATATTTTTCACATCAGAAAAGAACCACTAGAGTGTGACGAAGCGCATCAAGTATGCCTAATTGAGGATATTATCGATGAAGTTGTTGAAGAATCTATCATAGAGGACCCCCTGGAAGCATGTTTTGCTCAGTTCGGAGAGGATCTAGATTTGGATAAGTTAATTAAGCAAGCATTGTTGGAGACTGCTCCTCTGGTGAGCAGTGAGAAGGAGGAGACAATAGTGCCTGATCCCTCAAAGAAGAAACTTAAGCCTTTACCAGATAGTCTTAAGTATAAGTTCTTAGGTCAGCAGATTCTTTGTCTGTGATCATAGCTTCCAACTTGATTGATGCTCAAGAGGAGAAATTGTTGGATGTTTTAAGAGAGCATAAGGAAGCTATCGGCTGGATCATTGAAGATATCAAGGGAATCAGCCCCTCGTTGGTAATGCATAAGATACATCTTGAGGAGAATGTCAAACCATCGAGGGAGCCACAGAGAAGGCTTAACCCAACTATGCAAGAGGTTGTGAGAATGGAAGTGATTAAGTTGTTAGATGCATGGATCATCTATACAATCTCTGATAGCAAGTGGGTGAGCCCGATACATGTTGTGCCCTAGCGAGCTGGATTGACGATGGTAAAGAACAAGGACAACGAGTTGGTGCCAACTAGTATTCAATCTGGATGGAGAGTTTGTATAGACTACCGTAAATTGAATGCCACCATCAGGAAATATCATTTTTCACTTCCATTTATTGATCAAATGGTGGAGCATTTAGCTGGGCACGAATATTATTACTTCTTGGATGGTTATTCTGGATATAACCAGGCCCCTATGGATCCCGAAGATCAGGAGAAGACAACATTTACCTATCCTTTTGGGACATTTGCCTACCGTCGCATGCCTTTTGGGCTATGCAATGCACCTGCTACTTTTCAGCGATGCATGATCAACATATTCTTTGACATGGTAGAGCAATTTATGGAGATCTTCATGGATGACTTCTCTGTCTTTGGTTCATCTTTTCAGGAGTGTCTACACCGTCTCACGTTGGTTTAAGTGAGGTGCAAGAAGAAAAGCCTGGTGCTTAATTGGAAGAAGTGTCATTTTATGGTCAAACAAGGGATTGTACTGGGGCACCTCATATCTCACCAGGGGATTGAGGTTGACAAAGCGAAGGTGGACCTGATCTCCAACCTTCCACCCCTACGTACAGTAAAGGAAATCCGCTCTTTCCTAGGCCATGTAGGGTTTTATAGGCGATTTATCTAGGATTTTAGCAAGATCGCCAAGCCCTTGTGTAACTTGTTGGCGAAGGAGACCCCGTTTATATTTGATGAGGAGTGCATGAAAGCATTCGGGGCTTTGAAGAAGATTTTGATGTCCACACCCATTATTCAACCACCCAATTGGGGTGTCCCTTTTGAGGTCATGTGTGACGCATCAGATTATGTAGTTGGAGCTGTGTTGGGGCAGCGTGTTGATAAACTCCCCCATGTCATCTACTATGTGAGCAGGACTCTGAACGATGCACAACTCAATTATTCAACCACTAAGAAGGAGTTGTTAGCAATCGTTTTTGCACTGGACAAGTTTAGATCATATTTGTTAGGATCTAAAATCATCATCTACTTGGATCATGCAGCATTGAGGTATCTTTTTTCCATAAAAGATGCTAAATCTCACCTTATCCGATGGATTTTGTTACTACAAGAGTTCGACATAGAGATTCAGGATAAGAAGGGTTCCAAAAATGTGGTGGTGGATCAATTGTCTAGATTGACTATGGATATCACCGAGGACGCCACTCCTATTTCTGAGACCTTTCCTGATAAGCAATTGATGCACATTGCTCACAATCTTGCACCATGGTTTGCTGACATAGTGAACTATCTTGTCACCAGCCAAATGCCTTTGCATTAGGGGCAACAAGATAAGCTCAAATTTCTGTCCATGGTGAAGACCTTTTTTTCTGGGATGATCCTTATATGTTCAAGTATTGTCCCGACCAAATCATTAGGAGGTGTATATCTGAGCTTGACCAATCCAATGTCATCTCCTTTTGTCATGACCATGCTTGCGGAGGCCACTTTAGTGTAAGGAAGACTGCTGCAAAAATTTTACAATGTGGATTTTATTGGCCTACCCTTTTCAGAGACACTCATGCTTATTGCATATCTTGTGAGCGATGTCAAAAGCTAGGGAGTATTTCTATGAGGAATATGATGCCCCTCAATCCCATTTTGATTGTTGAGATTTTCGACGTATGGGGCATTGATTTCATGGGACCTTTTCCAAATTCCTTTGGCTATCTGTACATCTTGGTTGCTGTGGACTATGTGTCCAAGTGGGTGGAAGCAGTTGCATGCAAGGCCAATGACCACAAAGTTGTGGTCAAATTTTTGAAAGACACTATATTTGTTCAATTTGGTATGCCTCTAGCAATCATTAGTGATGGAGGTAAGCATTTTTGCAACTGGATTTTTAAGCAGTTGATGAAGAAGTACTTCATCACATACAAGGTTGCCACTCCATATCACCCACAGACAAGTAGACAGGTTAAAGTTTCAAATCGAGAGATCAAACATATTTTGGAAAAGACTATGAATCCCAACAACAAAGAAGATTGGTCTCTGCGATTGAATGATGCACTGTGAGCATATAGGACAGCATACAAAACCCCGATTAGGATGTCACCCTATCGGCTTGTGTACAGGAAAGGGTGTCATCTTCCCGTCAAGTTGGAGCATAAAGCATATTGGTCCGTCAAACAGCTAAACTTCAATTTTTTGAAAGCTGGCTCACAAAGGAAGCTCCAACTCAATGAATTAGAGGAGCTGAGGAATGATGCTTATGATTGTGCAAGATTGTACAAAGCTAAGATGAAGAAGGCTTATGACCAGAGCATTTTAAGGAAATCTTTTAAGCCTAGTCAGAAAGTCCTTCTTTACAATTCACAGCTACATCTATTCCAAGGCAAGCTAAAATCCTGATGGACAGACCCATTTATCATTAGGACAGTTTTTCCTTATGGGGCCATCGAGATTGAGGATCCCAAGAATGGTAACACCTTTAAGGTGAATAGACAAAAATTAAAACCATTCTTGGAGTTGAGGAGTATAGAGGTGGAGGAGACTCTGTTGGAGGATCCAATCTATTCGGAGTAATTTTCATCTCTTGTGGCGAGTCTGGCTGAAGACGTTAAACTTAGCGCTTATGGGAGTCACCCTTCATTATTTTTCTTGTCATTTTGTTTTATTTTTCTAATAGCAATCAACATTTTGATGTTTGTGCTTGTGAGAAAATATTGCTGTTAGTTTTTTACAGGTGTTTTGGTGTTCAAGTTCGAGGGATGCCTTGGGCTTTGCACATTTCAGTTCCTCATCCCACTGTATTGTATTTCTTGCCACATTAGGGACAATGTGTCATTTAAGTTTGAGGGTGTGGAACTTTGTTTGTATATATTTGTTTTGGGTCTGTATATATTTGTTTTTGTCTGTTTATAAAATTTTTTGCATTTTTGTTGCTACGTTGTTGATTGGGCATGACTTACATCATAATTGTGGATTGCATATCACTGGTGTGTTTTAACTTGTTTGAACATTGCATATCATTAGAAATCCCAGTTTTTTATTCATGTGTTGGATTAGAGAGACTTTACTTGTTTGATTCATCTTTCACATGCACTCTAGCATAGGGTCTGTGAGGTATGAGATTTGACTTAAGTAGTGTATTTTCTTGAGATTTTTAGGTTGATGTGATGTGATGTGATGTTGAACACCTGGGCTTTAAAAAAAAAAATCATCATAAGTTGAGCTTTTCATTGAGTAACTGGACCTTTTGCCTCACCAAGCAATAAGTGTTCACGCCAAAAGATGAGAAATTTCATCTAAGTACTTGTATGGCTAGTTAGACTTCGTAGTTCTTTTTGACTTGAGTAATTAAGTCCTTAGGGATGTCTCTACATCTAGTGCCCTAAAACTGCCTGGTTTGGGAGTCACTGGCCCAACACTCGTTACATAAGTCATTTAGATGCTTAAGGAAGTCAAGCACTACACAGCTTACATAAAAAATAAATTAAAAAAAAAATTTACACTTTTCGATTCAAGCCTTGATTGTTTTTATCCTTTGAATTTTAGGGTACACATGTCTTGAGAATAATTGAAGCCCTATGATCCTGTGTTAGTTCACTTTACACTTTTTGGAGCATATGTTGTCTCGATTTTTCAGCCGTGAGTTGAATGATGTTTAGATGCCTGGATGATGTGGTTTGTGTGTTCAAAATTGTTAAAATTGTTAATGATGTATGAACCATATATTTTTATGAAAGGCTTTGTCTGTCCATAACATAGTTCCAAATAATTGTTTGTGGGTATCATTCCTGGAAAACCCTCACGAGACTTCACTCGTCCTCCAGGAAATTCCTAGAGGTTTAAAAGGCTTGTTGCATATGCTAAAAGCAATCGTTTCTCCCACAAAAGGGGACCTATGTTATTTGTTTTAATTGTGTTTCTCATTTTGTTTTGCTAAAGGACTAGCAAAATATAAGTTTGGAGGTATTTGATGAGTGCCAAATAGTGTTTATTTGGATTCCTTAATTTATGTTTGTTAAGCCCTTAGCCTTATTATTTTCTTATGTTTTTGCTTGTTTTAGTGTTTTGTTGTATTACAGGTCCTTAACATCAAAATGCTGTAAAAGGTAGAAAAGAAGCAAGGAGTCCCTGCCTGTGCAATCGAGTGCACAGACTTACGATCGAGCGCGCATGTGATCAAGCATGTGGAACAGGATCAAGCGCACCACGATCGAGCGCATGAGATACGATCGAGTGCATCCACGTACACCCAAGATCCCCGCGTTACCTGTAGTGACCCAAATTATTAACTAGGCGTAATTAGCTTAGTTGGGGGGAATTAATTTGGGCTTTGGGTCACTAAGGACGATAAAGGGGTAATTTGGACTTTTGGGTAGACATACACTAGGTCTGGTGGACGTACGCTGCTGTCTGTAGTTCAGACGTACAATGGGGGACCACTAGACATACGCTCTGCAAATCGTACAAGCAAACGTAAGTGGGACCACCAAACGTACGCTACTTTTTGAATACCCCCTAGTTAATACCTAGACGTACGAGGCAGCCATGGAACCATTGGGCAAGAACCACCGGACGTCCACTGCGTTTTCGAGCCTATAAATAGCACCCTACCCCCTTCGTGTTTTACACAAATTCAGAATGCCCCCAGGCTGCCAGAGTGTTTCAAGAGTGTTTTCCAAGTGTTTGTGAGTGTTTGTGAGTGTGTGAGTGAGGCGTTTGCGAGTTTCAGAACGTTCGTGGGGCGGAACTCTTGTGGTTTTGTTTCAAGGAGGTAACATTCGATCTTTAGCTTTCAATTACATCGTTATGCTGCCTGTTTTATGTTTAGTTGTAGTTGTTAGCTTAGTTGTACTTTGAGACCCGTTTGGGTTAGCATTTTCATTAGCTTAGCGTTGTTACGTTGCATGAAGGCTATAAACTAAACTAGAAGGCTTAAGGGTGTTCCTAATAGCCCTAGGAGTTGGAGAATAGGCGGATGTTGTGCCAAATACTACCTAAATTAATAGATAATATTTAGTACGTTTTACTTGCAAGTGCACAAGGTCAAAAAGTATAGTAAAGTGCGTAAGTGCAAGATCGATCCCACGGAGATTGTTAATTTCGTTTAGAATTAATTAATTAAAATACCAACTTGTCACGGAATTGATATTTATTAAAAGAAATAGAAATAAATGAAAAGGTAAATAAAAGTGTAGGGCTTTGATATCCACCACTAATCATATTCAAATAATATAACAATATGCCAATGATCCAATCATATTATGAATACCTAATGGTTGCCAACCTAAGGGCATGGTGTATACTCCTTAAGCTATTGGTTTCCCTAAGCAACGAATTAGGCATGGTGTATACTCTAACTCTTTTCTTTCCTAAAGGATTTAGCATGGTGTATACTAAGTTGTTCTCTAGGAAAGCATATGAACTATGAAAACCGACAACCACATGAGACCTAGGGCATGGTGTATACTCCCGGTTTCCCATGTTGATTAACCCAAGAACCCGGCGTGGATTACTTTTGTTACTTATATTAAACCCAGGACTCGGTCATCCAAATTGATCTAACTAACAAGTCCATACCACATGCATATAATGGCCAGTTACAAACATATGAGGAATTCATGAAAACAGGCATTAATCAAGTTAAGCAACACAATATGATTATCACAAAGGCGCCAATATTGAAATATTAAATAAACATAATTAGGGTTTCAATCCAGCCCTACTAAAAGGTTTAGTTACACATAATTAAAATAAAAACTAAAAAGAAAAGGAAAAGAAAGAACCGAAAACCGCTCCTAGAAGTAGCCTCCAAATTCTCCTCTCTGAAATTGTGTTAAATTGTGAGGCTTAGAGGTCTATTTATAGGCTTTAGGAGAGTCCTAGAAACCCTAGTAAACCTAGGAAATTCGGAATTCTATCTCCTAGTCAATTTAGGAGACAATCCTATTACAAATCGGAATAGGATTCGTCCAGAATTGGGCTTTTCTCTTGCGGGGTGATTTTAGCATTGCGACGGTCTGAATTAGGAAAATTCTATTTCACAATGATTTGTAGCCTGTTGAGTCAGCTTTCCAATGCCGTTGGAATAACCTCAATCCGATATTTGAGGTGAAAGTTATGGCTAAAATATCGAGACCTATTCAGAATCCAAATTTGAATCCAATCCGATTTTAGCTCCAATTTGATAAATTCCGATTTAATCATTTCCACATCTTCTAGGTCTTCCCAATTTGCCCATTAAGCTTGGAACATTTCCAGAAATGCTTCCTTTTCTTCCATGACCTACAAAAACACAGAAAACACAAAAAGAAAATAAAATGGAACAAAATAACAAAAACTAAGACATTAACAAATGTAAATTAAGGGCTAAAATATGAATATTTTGGCACTTATCAGCGGACTGTGGAGAGAAAATGAGGTTCTCCCTGAGGACCCATACAGCGGACGTACGGTATCATGACCGGACGTACGGCTTGTCGTTACACGACGGACGTAAGCTATCGAGCCCAGACTTATGGTCAGTGTGTGACAGGGAAACCCTATTTTCACCAACCATCCCGTAGCTTCTATTTTCCTTACTTTAGAGTTGTTTAGTGGAATTAGGACTAATATAAGGTTTTCCACAGATTTGGAGAACCCGGATCCTTTGGAGTTTTCGGAGACACGTATCGATCCAGGTGAGTTTTAACTCACATAATGCGCATTGTTATTTTCTATGCACTGCACGTCTATTTTGTGTACCGAGCAAATATAAATATTTTACAACTCTCACGTTTTGTACGTATTGTACATGAACTCTGTCTTTTGAGAAAAACATTGTGTTGAACATGTTAACCAAGTGAGACTTGTAAAATGACATGCATGTAAAATACAAACAAGATAATTACATCGTATGACATGGTACACCAGTACATGCGGTAGTAATAGCCATGGGCTTACTATACATGTTAGCTTTATAGTCAAATGTGTGCGTTATGTGAGGGTTGTGGATCCATTGGTTTCGTGACCTTGATGCAACCATTCCCAATGGTTCGGTCACTACAGGACGGACGTCATTAGTTGGTGTGGGCCACTCGGGGTCGGACCCGATCGTGCCACTAATGTTACGTACGGTATGTTATACAATGGTTAGGGCACTGGCATTGTATTATAGGTCCCTCGAGACAGCATCAACCCTGCTGAGAATGGGTAATATCTCGGGTAGACCATACTGTTGAATTATGACCATTGTTTACATCATATGCATATATCATTACTATATATATATCACGCATTAATAAGCTGTCATGATAGAACTGCTTTTGCTTATTAAATATCTGAGTTCATTATTAAAACTGACATGGGTATTATCTGCGTTAAAAATCACTAAGTCTTAGACTTACCTCCTTTATTTTATGTCTCTCCCCATCATTACGAATAATTGCGCAGTTTAGCTGCACTAGACAAAGATGTCGTCGGAGACCACTTGGGTGATTGCTCAGGACCTAATACGGGTGATCTTTGAGGATATGGATCCCGTTTGGCTTAGGACGATGTGGGAAGATGGAGGATCTGCCCGTGCAGATATAATAGAGATTTTGATTTCCCTAGCTCTGTTAAAGCTTAAGTCTAGGCTTTGATCTATTGATCTTTTTTGAACAATGTTGTAGTATCTTATTTTGGAGATGTATCTATTCTCTTGTTGACGGTCTGATGACCAGTACATTTGGCGACTATTTATCATATTATGGATGTAGTACTTTATCTCTGGTATTGCTGTGTGATGTTTCAATTACTGTCTCTTAATCCCACAGTCTTGGTAAAGTCTTCCGCTGCAGTTTTCTCGTTACGACGAAGAAAGTGATTTCTTTGAGGTCGTGTCCTGGAGGGACATGGTTGGGATGGTGCGTCGTGGGATCAATTACTCGTTAATTGATATTCCCATCAGGCGGGGCGTCACATTACCCTAGGTCATCGCATTCTCGGCTGCGCCGTAGGATATTGGAGCAATTATGTGTGATCGAGCGCACACCTCGCGATCGAGCGCGCTGAGTGCACTGCGATTGAGCGCAGACCTTGCGATCGAGCGCACCTTCTCTTTCCAGACAGCATACATTTTCCTATAAATAGGATCATTTGTGTAAATTTGTAAACCTACATTTTTATGGGCGCCTTTTGAGAACAGAGGCCACTGTTTGGCACTGCTTAGCCTCTATTAACGTCAAACTTTACTTGCTTTATTTAAATCATGCTTTGTTTTAGTTTAATTTTGTCTCTCTTTAGCATGGGAGGCTAAATCTTCAACTAAGGTTGAAAATGAAGCCTTACCTTTAATTTTATAGATGTTTTTACATTATGTTCATTTCATTTCCATCATTTACATATTTTTTATTCATTTCAATTCGATTTAGTGACAAAGTCGCGATTGATTGTTGTTTATGGTTAATCAACTGTCCAACATTCTTTGTATTCCAATCCGGGGGTACATCGAATGATTTGAGCAAGATTAAATATCCACTATGATCAACGATACAGTGGATAATTCTATCTTGTTTTAATATCTCTTTAACAGTAAATACATCGAATGGTTCGATTAGTTTCCATAACGACAATAAAGTATGCATAGAACGAAATCGATAGACGGATGAGTGAATTTAGTGTTTAAACATGTGTTTTTGATTTGGTGAGGTGGATTCTTAAACCTTAGTTCTTTTATTTGTTTACTTTTCCGCTCTTTAATTAGCTTATGTTTTCTTTCTTTCACAAACACCCACCTTTGGAACTAGGTTAAAATATAATTAATCTAGACTTAAAATTGGTTTCTTTAACAAAACTCGATTCTCTGTGGGTTCGACCTTGTACTTGCACACCACTACACTACAAAACAATTCGTGCTATTGCGAGTACTTATTTTTGTACGATCATGTCCCTCTTGAGTCCCTCCAAAAATGATGTGACTATTACAATCACTATTTGATCAAAATCCAATAATGATCAATCACAAGTCCAATGATAATTGTAATACCCACATCATTCTTGGATGAACTCTAAAGAGACATAAGAGAGACTTGTAGCATTACTCAGTTGGTAGACGGCAAGGCAGCCGTAGCAGGGACAGATTATGGTTGTTTACAGACTCAAGTAGACCATTGCATTTCACCCTTAGCAGAGAGAACTCGGCTAATGCAATAATTGACTTTAGTGCCAAGCACACACTTTGCCAGCAACAAGTAGAAGTTGACTCTGCTTTTATAATTATTTTCATGTTATTCAATGGACATTAAAAAAAAAAATGTCAAAAAACGTACCTTTTGTATAGCTTAGCCTTATTTTATTAGTTATTACGTAGCCTTAATCATAAAACTGTCCATGTAAGGAGGAACGAAGCCTTTGCAATTTGCAAAACTGGGAAGAACAACGTTAACTCTAAGAACGTATGCAAAAGATAAAGCATGCTCTAAGTGTTAAAGTGATTCAAGACCCATCTACCTTCTCAGCTACAAGCCTACAACACAAATCTCATGACTCAATCTAATCCCGTGATCCAAGGAGATTGACTACATTGACTGCTCAACTGTTCACATAAAACATGTCTCCATGTTTTCTGTGAACAGTACTAGCCTCTCTATACAGCCTCCCTTTTCCAACTTTTGAGGTTCAATGACTACTCTGCACAGCCATTCTTCCATGACAACCGAAGATAGAAGTCTTCTCATTTTCCATAGTTGGTTTTACTTTTGCCTTTAGTGTATTAGCCTACATGTGGCTTTCCGTTTGTGCTTTGTCGTATCTACTTCCTTTGTAATGTATCTTGTAGTAAGCCATGGCTATTATATATATGAATGAACTACTCTGGTGTCGGCAAGTTAACCAAAACAGAGTTTATCTCAGATTTTTACATGGTATCAGAGCAAGTCAGCTAACGCTCTTCTGATCTTGGTTTTTCCTTTCTGATTGCAGCACAGCCCGTGTGGGCTATATGCTCACACGGGCAGTGCCTTGTGAAAGCTCTAAAAGAGCTATTCATATTACAAGCTGCTCTTTGAAGCATTTCATCAAACACCTTACCTGCATTTCCTTTTTCTCCACCCATTCTGAACGCCCATCATGCTTACCGGTCGTTTCTTCTTGAGTCACCGGCATCTTCCTCCCTCAAATTCTCAGGCCAGCACGCCCTCTCTTCAACCCAAACATCATTATGCCGTTCTCTTTCTCACTCTCTTATGCTTCCCACTTCCGGCGCCTTGCTGGACAACACCCGCACACCCCACTGCTCTCCCACATACACTTTTCTCAAAATTTTCATCTGCTGTCTTTCCTCTACAACACGCACACTCCCCTCTCCTCTCTCTCAAGTCTCAAATATCTTCTTCTCCTTCTTCCTTATTTCAAAATCTCAGTGTTCTCTCTTATTTCAGTCCGAAAATCTCAGTCTCTTCCTTCTTTCAGGTATAGGAGTGGTATGGGTATGCACATGAGCTGTTTGTTGCACACGCCCTTTCTATCAAAAAAAAAAAAATTGTAGAAGCCATATATTTGGCCATTTTTGGTAGTTTAAGGTGAAATCTGACCGTTCCATTAGTGGTTTGCGGCGAGACCGACCGGCTCCTGGTGTTTTCGGCATGATCCGACCGTCATGATGTTTTACGGCGAGACCGACCGGCCCTTGGTGTTTCCGGCATGATCCGACCGCCCCAGTGATTTACGACAAGATTCAACTGCAGTCTTTAAAAAAAAAAATATTTGAGGGCGTCTGACAGCCCACATCAGCTCACCATCTACGCTCAAAGAGCTTCAACAGCTTCATTGCCAGCTAATTTTGAGTTTTGCACAAACTGATGATAGAAGCTACCATCAGTTTGCAGGGGGGTGTTAAAGTATGCTACCCTGCCAACCCATGTGCTGCTACAAGACCTCCAAACCATGCTGTGCCCGTGTGCCTCACTGCCCAGACAAGCCACCATGAACCCACACCTATCTCTGACAAATCTGAAGGTATGCTCAACTGTTCCCATAAAACATGTTTCCATGTTTTCTGTGAACAGTAGCCGCACTCCCTCTCTCCGTGTTTTGTGCCATGTTTCCTGATTGTTTTGCTTTTGTTAACTCTATATAATGCATCTCTTGGAACCAAGATAATGATTAAGAATGAAAGACAAAATGTAGTCCTTTAATATTATCTTCTCCTTCTACGAATCTCCTTCTCCTTCTTCACAAATCTTCATCTTCATTTTCTTTATTTTTTACATGGTATCAGAACATTTTGGCTAACGCCTTTGATCCTAAACTTGGTGTTCACTTCTTCTGGTGGTAGCACCGCCAGTGTGGGCTTAACCCACAGCCCACACTGGCAGTGCATTGAGGAAGCTCTACAAGAGCTGCTCTTACAGACTTTTCTTCAAACATCTCACCTTCATTTCTTTTTCTCCACACATACAGAATGCCCGACATAGTTCTCCGTCCACTCTTTTACACCCAACACCACATAGGCATTTCCTCCAAATCACTCTCCTCTTTCCACTTCAACGAAATAGGTTCCCATAATCCTCTTTGAAGAAAAAAAAAATCGTTTATGCTGTTTACCGGTGTTATTTGGTTGTCATTGGGCTTTACCATGCTGGTGTTGTCATTGTGTGAGGGGTTTCTGAACATTTTTGGAGGCGTTGGAGTTTACAGGGAAGACCCCTGCTTGGTGCTATCGGTGGCTCATAATTTTGGGAACTTGATTTTCTCCGAAGGTGTGGAGAAGATAGTCTCTTGGAAAAAGGCATGTTAGTCACTTTTATTTTTTGTCCCACGTGATGCTATCAAAGAGTTAAGAGTATTCATGGTGGCCTTCAGTTGTCTGAGAGTGAGTTGCTTTAAAAAGTTGCTCAAAGAAGCATCTCTTTATGGCCCTTGTGTAAAGTTTAATACCTCAGCCATTTCTGCTTTTTAGCTTTCTATCCTCTTCTTCTGTCATTTTATGGCTCAGTTTTTTTGTCATCTCTTCAAGCCTTGTGGTACAGTTTAAAGACCCAGGCTCCTGTTAACCATTTGATGGCTTTGAGTTAAAGTTGAATACTCAAGCCTCTCTCTTGTCCTTCCTTATTTCTGGCATATCTGGCATAGAGGTAATGTTTAAAGACCCATGCCATTTATTATTGCCTTGTGCTAATGTTTAAATGACAAGGCTTTTCTCTTCCTGGTCCATAGTTGACCTAAGTTTAGGCTTGAGGTACGGTTTGAAAACCCAAGCTTTTCTTTTCTTTGGCCTCTAGTTGGCCACACTTAACAAAAAAAAAAAAATGAAGAAGATAGAAGAAGAAGAAGGGGTTCCGATCCTTTGATGTAACAAACTGAAGTTGGCTCCGCCCCCATCAGTTTGGATTGTAAAAATTTGAGATCAACTCTGTTTTGGTTGCTTACCAACACCAGAGGAGTTCATTCATATATAAAATAGCCATGGCTTACTACAAGATACATTACAAAGGAAGTAGATACGACAAAGCACAAAAGGAAAGCCACATGTAGGCTAATACACAAAAGGCAAAAGTAAAACCAACTATGGAAAATGAGAAGACTTCTATCTTCGGTTGTCATGGAAGAATGGCTATGCAGAGTAGTCATTGAACCTCAAAAGCTAGAAAAGGGAGGCTGTATAGAGAGGCTAGTACTGTTCACAGAAAACATGGAGACATGTTTTATGTGAACAGTTGAGCAGTCAATGTAGTCAATCTCCTTGGATCACAGGATTAGATTGAGTCATGAGATTTGTGTTGTAGGCTTGTAGCTGAGAAGGTAGATGGGTCTTGAATCACTTTAACACCCTCCTGCAAACCGATGGGGGGGGAGCCAACTTCAGTTTGTTACATCACAGGATCGGAACCCCTTCTTCTTCTTCTTCATTTTTTTATTTTTTTTTTTGAAGTGTGGCCAACTAGAGGCTGAAGAAGAGAAAAGCTTGGGTTTTCAAACTATACCTCAAGCCTAAACTTAGGTCAACTATGGATCAAGAAGAGAAAAGCCTTGGCATTTAAACATTAGCACAAGGCGATAATAAATGGCATGGGTCTTTAAACATTACCTCTATGCCAAAAATAGTGAAGGACAAGAGAGAGGCTTGAGTATTCAACTTTAACTCAAAGCCATCAAATGGTTAACAGGAGCCTGGGTCTTTAAACTGTACCACAAGGCTTGAAGCTAGGACCAAAAGAACTGAGACATAAAATGACAGAAGAAGAGGATAGAAAGCTAAAAAGCAGAAATGGCCGAGGTATTAAACTTTACCACAAGGGCCTGCTTCTTTAAGCAACTTTTTAAAGCAACTCACTCTCAGACAACTAAAGGCCACCATGAATACTCTTAACTCTTTGACAGTGTAACGACCCGCTTGTTAAAAGTATGATTAAAAATTTTTCTTTTAAAAAAAACAATAACCCACAATGAAGCGGATTGTCACAGTGGCATGGCAATACCGCAGTATGCCAAGAACCCATGCATTAACCTGATTGACAAACTAATAAGTCTCACAGAGCTACATGCATTGTCCATGATAAATCAGAGTTTACATCTTTGCAGCAGACTATAAATAACACTAGACATAACATAACACATTAGAGCTGACAAATACATCTATGTGAATAAAACTTTACATATAAATAAATGGCTATACAANTTTTTTTATCTTGATATTGATTTTCGTTTTCATAGAAAAAAAAAATTGAAGTACTTTTAGAACATTTCAATGTCTGCCAGCAGGGCCGCACCCACCGCACTTGTTTTCGGAATATAGCAATAAACCGGAGAATTTCTAGTTTATATTAGTATGGTATTTTTGTCTAAATAACAAAAATACTTATCTAATATAACTAACTAAATATTATCCTGTTCAAATAAATTAAAAAATATTATAATTTCTTCTTTTAACTATTATATTTATTCATAGCCCTCAGCACATAATTGTCAATAGATTTTATGAAAAATATTTTACAATCAAAAAATGGTTTATATGAAAATAAATGAGAACTATGAAACAAGCAAAAGATATTTATTTCTTTATTTTTATTGGATGTAAGGCTCTGTGAAATCTTACTTAATTTGATTTTAGAGCATTAATGGTATATCAATTTAATGAAGGCCAAAATTGAAAGAAGATCCGTTTCCAAATCCTACAATAATGGCATTTAAATTAATTAATAGGTTATTATGGTATTGGTTATAACTTATTGGTGAAGTAATGGCTTTACCTTATTTATTTATTTTTTGACAAAAAGAAATTGAAAATTCTATTCATATCACGTGGCTCGTCATTTATGAACGTGTAAACGTGCACAGCAAGAAAATGAGATCCTGTCGCGTATAACCAACGCCGAGAGACGAAGTAAGACTCGCCAATAACCACTCGCCACGTACAACGAAAAATACTCTGGAACGGAAAAAAACAAAACGTGTTAACTAGCAGTTTGAGGAAACGTGGGAATACCCATAAGCCTAACCACAGGGAATAAGCCTAACCACAGGGAATTAGACTCCCGCGACGCTCTTCAGTTTTATTTATATGGAGAGTCTACGGAGCCTCCACAGCGCAAACCTAAAACAAATGGCATCTGCTGGACGTCTCATAGGCCCACCGCCGCGCGAAACATCGCCGACTCCGCCACCGAAATTGCCGCCATAGCCTCCCAAATCCGCACATGCAAACCACCAACCTGCAATGATGACCACAAAACGCACGCCGGAAGACCGCCGATGGGTCTGACGGAAAATCTCTCCCCGACGTTTTTGTCCACCGGAAACCACTGCCTGGACTTCTTCTTCCAAGTGGTGCCCGATACCCCTACGGAGGATCTGATTCGACGGCTCCAACTGGCGTGGGCCCAGGATGCCCTGATCACCCTGAAACTTATATTCAATCTGAGGGGTGTGAGAGGCACTGGGAAGTCTGATAAACAAGGGTTCTACAATTCAGCCCTTTGGCTCCACAAAGCCCACCCCAAAACCCTCGTTCGCAACATCGGTGCTCTCGCCGATTTCGGATACCTGAAGGACTTGCCCGAGATTCTTTATAGGCTACTTGAAAGACCCGAGGTCCGCAAACTCGCAAAGCAAGCGAGGGGAATGAAAATGTTTTCCCGGAAGAGGAAGGCGAATTCCAGGAAATTTAAGTGAGGAAGTGAGGGAAACAGTGGGGTTGTTTCAGAGACAGAGGAGGAGAAGGAGGAGGAGGAGAAAGGTATATTGGAGGAGAGCCGGAACAGTGGGGTAGGTGATAAGGAGAAGGCCAGGGCTTCCAAGGCTACAAAGGCTTTGTATTGGTATAACAACGATTCGGATTATCGGTTTCTCTTCGATTGTGTTTGCGGAGCTATTGAAATTGGACTTAGCGTTTTTGGGTAGTGGGGAGGTTCGTAAAATTAGTCTTGCTGGGAAATGGTGCCCGACCATCGATTCGTCGTACGACAGGTCGTTGTTGATCTGCGAAGGGATTGCAAGGCGTGTTTTCCCGAGAGAGTGTGAGAAAGAGTACGAGGAAATCGAGGAGGTGCATTATGCGTACAGGGTTAGAGATAGATTGCAGAAACAAGTTCTTGGTCCGTTGCATAAGGCATTGCAGTTGCCAGAGGTCTACATGAGCGCCAATGAGTGGAATGCGTTGCCGTATAACAGGGTTGCTTCGGTGGCAATGAAGACTTACCAGGGGCTGTTTACGAAGCACGATAGGGAGAGGTTTGGGGAATATCTTGAGCAGGTGAAGAGTGGGAAGGCAAAGATTGCTGCTGGGGCATTGCTTCCCCACGAGATTATCCAGTCCCTGAATGATGGGGATGGTGGGAAGGTGGCGGAGCTTCAGTGGGAAAGAATGGTGGGTGATGTTGCCAAGAAAGGGAAGCTCAAGAATTGCATTGCGGTTTGTGATGTTTCCGGGAGTATGGATGGAACTCCGATGGAGGTGTGCGTGGCGCTGGGGCTTTTAGTTTCGGAGCTCAGTGAAGAGCCTTGGAAGGGGAAAGTGATCACGTTTAGTGAAAATCCTCAGCTTCACTTGATTAAAGGAGAAACTCTTCTGGCCAAGACTGAATTCATAAGGAGGATGGAGTGGGGTGGTAGCACCGACTTTCAAAAAGTTTTTGATCAAATTTTGAATGTTGCTGTCGAGGGCAAGTTGACAGAAGACCAACTGATCAAGAGGGTATTTGTTTTCAGTGATATGGAATTTGATCAGGCGTCTCATGATTATGCTTCTCGGCGTGGTGGTTTGGAGAATACATGGGAAACAGATTATGAAGTTATACAGAGGAAGTTCCGGGAGAAAAGATACAACAGGTGCCGGAAATTGTGTTTTGGAACCATAGGCACTCGCGGTCGACTCCAGTGCCTTCGATTCAGAGTGGGGTGGCGCTTGTGAGTGGGTTTTCCAAGAATTTGTTGACTTTGTTCTCGGAGGAAGGTGGGATCCTAAATCCTGAGGTTGTGATGGGATTAGCAATCTCTGGTGAAGAGTACAAGAAACTTGTTGTGTATGATTGATCTGTCGTCGGTGTCAGGAACCTATGGTTGTGAAGGTTTATATTTTCTCCTTTTTGAATTCTATGCTTTCTTGAAAAATGCCTTTCACTAATGAAGGTGGATAACTCCATATATGCAAGCTCTCTGTTTGTACAGCCATGAGCCATCATCCAGTGCAAAATTTGATATTAAGGCTGCCATTTTGTAGAAGTGAAAGACAATTTACTTTTGTGGTTTGCTGTTGATCAAGGGTCTTAGTGTAAAAATCTGAGATAAACTCTGTTTTGGTTAACTTGCCAACACCAGAGTAGTTCATTCATATATATAATAGCCATGGCTTACTACAAGATACATTACAAAGGAAGTAGATACGACAAAGCACAAAAGGAAAGCCACATGTAGGCTAATACACTAAAGGCAAAAGTAAAACCAACTATGGAAAATGAGAAGACTTCTATCTTCGGTTGTCATGGAAGAATGGCTGTGCAGAGTAGTCATTGAACCTCAAAAGCTGGAAAAGGGAGGCTGTATAGAGAGGCTAGTACTGTTCACAGAAAACATGGAGACATGTTTTATGTGAACAGTTGAGCAGTCAATGTAGTCAATCTCCTTGGATCACGGGATTAGATTGAGTCATGAGATTTGTGTTGTAGGCTTGTAGCTGAGAAGGTAGATGGGTCTTGAATCACTTTGTCTTGAATAAAGTGATTCAAGACCCATCTACCTTCTCAGCTACAAGCCTACAACACAAATCTCATGACTCAATCTAATCCCGTGATCCAAGGAGATTGACTACATTGACTGCTCAACTGTTCACATAAAACATGTCTCCATGTTTTCTGTGAACAGTACTAGCCTCTCTATACAGCCTCCCTTTTCCAGCTTTTGAGGTTCAATGACTACTCTGCATAGCCATTCTTCCATGACAACCGAAGATAGAAGTCTTCTCATTTTCCATAGTTGGTTTTACTTTTGCCTTTAGTGTATTAGCCTACATGTGGCTTTCCTTTTGTGCTTTGTCGTATCTACTTCCTTTGTAATGTATCTTGTAGTAAGCCATGGCTATTATATATATGAATGAACTACTCTGGTGTTGGCAAGTTAACCAAAACAGAGTTTATCTCAGATTTTTACACTAAGACCCTTGATCAACAGCAAACCACAAAAGTAAATTGTCTTTCACTTCTACAAAATGGCAGCCTTAATATCAAATTTTGCACTGGATGATGGCTCATGGCTGTACAAACAGAGAGCTTGCATATATGGAGTTATCCACCTTCATTAGTGAAAGGCATTTTTCAAGAAAGCATAGAATTCAAAAAGGAGAAAATATAAACCTTCACAACCATAGGTTCCTGACACCGACGACAGATCAATCATACACAACAAGTTTCTTGTACTCTTCACCAGAGATTGCTAATCCCATCACAACCTCAGGATTTAGGATCCCACCTTCCTCCGAGAACAAAGTCAACAAATTCTTGGAAAACCCACTCACAAGCGCCACCCCACTCTGAATCGAAGGCACTGGAGTCGACCGCGAGTGCCTATGGTTCCAAAACACAATTTCCGGCACCTGTTGTATCTTTTCTCCCGGAACTTCCTCTGTATAACTTCATAATCTGTTTCCCATGTATTCTCCAAACCACCACGCCGAGAAGCATAATCATGAGACGCCTGATCAAATTCCATATCACTGAAAACAAATACCCTCTTGATCAGTTGGTCTTCTGTCAACTTGCCCTCGACAGCAACATTCAAAATTTGATCAAAAACTTTTTGAAAGTCGGTGCTACCACCCCACTCCATCCTCCTTATGAATTCAGTCTTGGCCAGAAGAGTTTCTCCTTTAATCAAGTGAAGCTGAGGATTTTCACTAAACGTGATCACTTTCCCCTTCCAAGGCTCTTCACTGAGCTCCGAAACTAAAAGCCCCAGCGCCACGCACACCTCCATCGGAGTTCCATCCATACTCCCGGAAACATCACAAACCGCAATGCAATTCTTGAGCTTCCCTTTCTTGGCAACATCACCCACCATTCTTTCCCACTGAAGCTCCGCCACCTTCCCACCATCCCCATCATTCAGGGACTGGATAATCTCGTGGGGAAGCAATGCCCCAGCAGCAATCTTTGCCTTCCCACTCTTCACCTGCTCAAGATATTCCCCAAACCTCTCCCTATCGTGCTTCGTAAACAGCCCCTGGTAAGTCTTCATTGCCACCGAAGCAACCCTGTTATACGGCAACGCATTCCACTCATTGGCGCTCATGTAGACCTCTGGCAACTGCAATGCCTTATGCAACGGACCAAGAACTTGTTTCTGCAATCTATCTCTAACCCTGTACGCATAATGCACCTCCTCGATTTCCTCGTACTCTTTCTCACACTCTCTCGGGAAAACACGCCTTGCAATCCCTTCGCAGATCAACAACGACCTGTCGTACGACGAATCGATGGTCGGGCACCATTTCCCAGCAAGACTAATTTTACGAACCTCCCCACTACCCAAAAACGCTAAGTCCAATTTCAATAGCTCCGCAAACACAATCGAAGAGAAACCGATAATCCGAATCGTTGTTATACCAATACAAAGCCTTTGTAGCCTTGGAAGCCCTGGCCTTCTCCTTATCACCTACCCCACTGTTCCGGCTCTCCTCCAATATACCTTTCTCCTCCTCCTCCTTCTCCTCCTCTGTCTCTGAAACAACCCCACTGTTTCCCTCACTTCCTCACTTAAATTTCCTGGAATTCGCCTTCCTCTTCCGGGAAAACATTTTCATTCCCCTCGCTTGCTTTGCGAGTTTGCGGACCTCGGGTCTTTCAAGTAGCCTATAAAGAATCTCGGGCAAGTCCTTCAGGTATCCGAAATCGGCGAGAGCACCGATGTTGCGAACGAGGGTTTTGGGGTGGGCTTTGTGGAGCCAAAGGGCTGAATTGTAGAACCCTTGTTTATCAGACTTCCCAGTGCCTCTCACACCCCTCAGATTGAATATAAGTTTCAGGGTGATCAGGGCATCCTGGGCCCACGCCAGTTGGAGCCGTCGAATCAGATCCTCCGTAGGGGTATCGGGCACCACTTGGAAGAAGAAGTCCAGGCAGTGGTTTCCGGTGGACAAAAACGTCGGGGAGAGATTTTCCGTCAGACCCATCGGCGGTCTTCCGGCGTGCGTTTTGTGGTCATCATTGCAGGTTGGTGGTTTGCATGTGCGGATTTGGGAGGCTATGGCGGCAATTTCGGTGGCGGAGTCGGCGATGTTTCGCGCGGCGGTGGGCCTATGAGACGTCCAGCAGATGCCATTTGTTTTAGGTTTGCGCTGTGGAGGCTCCGTAGACTCTCCATATAAATAAAACTGAAGAGCGTCGCGGGAGTCTAATTCCCTGTGGTTAGGCTTATTCCCTGTGGTTAGGCTTATGGGTATTCCCACGTTTCCTCAAACTGCTAGTTAACACGTTTTGTTTTTTTCCGTTCCAGAGTATTTTTCGTTGTACGTGGCGAGTGGTTATTGGCGAGTCTTACTTCGTCTCTCGGCGTTGGTTATACGCGACAGGATCTCATTTTCTTGCTGTGCACGTTTACACGTTCATAAATGACGAGCCACGTGATATGAATAGAATTTTCAATTTCTTTTTGTCAAAAAATAAATAAATAAGGTAAAGCCATTACTTCACCAATAAGTTATAACCAATACCATAATAACCTATTAATTAATTTAAATGCCATTATTGTAGGATTTGGAAACGGATCTTCTTTCAATTTTGGCCTTCATTAAATTGATATACCATTAATGCTCTAAAATCAAATTAAGTAAGATTTCACAGAGCCTTACATCCAATAAAAATAAAGAAATAAATATCTTTTGCTTGTTTCATAGTTCTCATTTATTTTCATATAAACCATTTTTTGATTGTAAAATATTTTTCATAAAATCTATTGACAATTATGTGCTGAGGGCTATGAATAAATATAATAGTTAAAAGAAGAAATTATAATATTTTTTAATTTATTTGAACAGGATAATATTTAGTTAGTTATATTAGATAAGTATTTTTGTTATTTAGACAAAAATACCATACTAATATAAACTAGAAATTCTCCGGTTTATTGCTATATTCCGAAAACAAGTGCGGTGGGTGCGGCCCTGCTGGCAGACATTGAAATGTTCTAAAAGTACTTCAATTTTTTTTTTCTATGAAAACGAAAATCAATATCAAGATAAAAAAAATGTTTTCTTTTTTTGTTTTTTTTTTTTAATTGATGGTTATCACTAGTTTGCTTAGTTTTCATCCGTATAGGATTCGGACTTAAGACATAAAAACCCTCACAATCTGGAAATTGAATGAGTGCAAAAACTGGCAAAAAAGAGTCTTTAGCAATATCAGTATCAATATATATGGCTTATTGTTTATGGGGTTAGGTATAATTTTCCCCAGCAATTGAGATCAAAAGTTGAGAGGTATAGAACTTGTTGGGGGGGTAGAAAATATCCTCAATCACATTTGTTTATAATATGTCACCATTAATGACACATACATTTCACTTTAACTCTATTAAATAGAAGATGAGAGGATAAGAATGGAATTTTTATTATTTTTTTTACCCAAAAATAAAGATGTTAACTTAAGCATTAGAGAGTTTTCAGCTCCAACCGGAGATCCTTAACCTTGTTTTTGTTTTGTAAAAACCTGATAGCGGTACAGAAAGTCCATTCACCCACGAAGAAAATCACTGAGGTAATAAATTCTTTAACCAAAAAATACACCAACAAAACTCCATTACTCCAACATATTATTAAGATATGGAAGTAATTAATTAACAAATCATAAATGTTGGCCAGCCAGTCTGTTTATTCAACTCATCTTCAACAAGGAAAGTCATTATAGAGGATGTTCGCGGAATTTAATTCTCAAGACGCAGCTGGGAAGTCCTGCATGTGAAAAGAGGTGCAAATATGGCAGCTCATGCTTTAGCCAAAAACGCCCTGCTTAAGCCCCAGGAGGAAGTTTGGATTGAGGAATGCCCGCCTTGTATTTTTTCTATTATTGATTTAGAGCTTAATGCTCTTGTTATTTAGAGTTTGTTTTCAAAACTCTATCGTTTTAATGAGATGAGATTTTCCAATAAAAAAAAAAAAAAACAAGGAAAGTCATTATAATGTCGAAAATATCCTTGGCTTTCGTAAGTACCATAACCCTGCTAATTTCCTACTAACTACTAAGTTCACATCAAGTTTTGATGGCCCTCTCTCTTACGATCTGTAATGGCGGCAAGTAGCCCATAACTAGTAAGCATAATCTCAGGGCCTTCTCGTCATACCATATATTTCCCACGCCCTCTCTTTATTTTTAGAACAATCCATTGAAAGCCCATGATTTTCAACTTTTACTACATTTGAAAGCCCACCCCTTTCGCAGGCCTCGAAGCCAAGCCCAATTTCTAGGCATAGACTACATCCCAAGAGCTTCGTTGATCACTAGCCTTCGGGTTTTAACAAGTGCTTTGAAAAATTTTGGGCTTATATAAAACACTCAGATTTAATGTAAAATTCCGTATAAACTCCCCAATTAGTGTCAAAATCATTATTTCACATCTAGTATTAATGTTATTCCTAGCATAAGATCTCTTCATGATTTGGATTCCCCCATCTTATCTGAATCAGACTGTGACAATGGGCCCACAGGCACTCCCTTTTTCCTCACTGACGGGACGGGAGAATATTCTGCTTGATCCAGTGATATTTATTATTCGCATTGAGAACACACACACAAATGGGCCGGTTTCGTACAGCAAGTATTTGGTGTCCATCTCATTAAAAGAGGAGTTTAGGGGTTAGAGCTTATTTCATCATTTTGCTAGAAATTAATTTTAACAAAATAATAATAATAATTAATTGCATTAGCCTTCCTCAAGATTTAAAAAATATGTCCAAGTTTTTTTGAAAATTACGGATATTACGGAATCCTAGGGCTTATTATCTCTAGCCGCCATACAGATAAAACAAGGATAACCATGAGAAAAAAAAAAAAAAAAAAAAAAAAAAAAAATTCTTTTATTCCCTCCTTCTACCCAACTTTTTTCATCTTTTAAAAAACACAGTAATAAATCTTGTTGGGGGATAAAATCTACTATGGGTCTCACTATTTTTCAATAACCCTCAATTATCTCATAAGATCCTATATTATCTTAACTACCTCATATTATCTCTTTATTATTTTAAATGATCTCTCAATCATCTGAAGAGAGAAGATCGAGGAAACAATTATACAGATAAAACCCTATAAAATGGAACACCAGACATTGGTAACAAGGATCAATTATTTATTTCTCCCAATACAGTGCTAGCTCTAGCTACATTTTTACCCCATATACAGCTGTTAACTTAAGCATTGAAGGGTCTACGAGGCCTTCCCCATAGACCCTTTTGACGCTCTTATTATTTTGTAGGAGCACAAAAAATGAGTATCAAAGATGCCTCGAAGAACGTGTAGATCACACCAATCTGAGACTGTCGAGGGAAAAATGTGTATCAACAGTTTGGCGTTGTCTGTGGGATATCCTCCATTTAGATTCAGTTGCTCTTTATGGAATGGTCTCGGATGGAACTGTATATATAAATAATATATTTATGATGTAAACAACGGTCATAGTTCAGTAGTATGATCTACCCAAAATATTATCAATTCTCAATAGGGTTGACGTTGTCCCCAGAAACCTATAGTGCAATGCCGATACCCCAACCATTACACAACACACAGTATATAACGCTAGCGGCACGGCCGAGTCCGACCTCGGGTAACCCACACCACTAATGACGTCAATCCTATAGTGACCAGGCCATTGGGAATGGCTTTACAGTGGTCACGAAACCATTGGATCCAAAGCCCTCATATAACACACACATATTTGACCATAAGGCTAACATATATAGTAAGCCCATGGCCATTACTACCGCACGTACCGGTATACCATGTCATACGATGCAGATTATCTTATCTATATTTTACATGCATGTGTCTTTTACAAAGTCCCACTTTATTAGCATATTCAACACAATGTTTTTTCTTAAAATACCAGAGTTCATGTGCAACAAGTATAATAGTGAGAGTTGTAAAGTATGCATGTTTTCTTGGTACACAAAATAGACGTGTAGTACATGAAAAAGTTACATTAAGCATTATGTGAGTTAAAACTCACATGGGTCGAAAAGTATCTATGAGTACTCCAACCGATCCGGGTTCTCCAAATTTGTGAAAAACCTTCTATTAGTTCTACTTCTATCAAAACAACTCTAATGCAAGAAAAACAAGAACTATGGGACGGTTGGTGAAAATAGGGTTTTCATGTCACACTCTGGCCGTACGTCCGGGCTCGGGGCCGTATGTCCACTGTGACACGACGAACCGTATGTCCAGTCGCGAGACCATACATCCGCTCCGATGTCTTTCAGGGAAAACCTCATTTTCTCTCCACTATCCGCCTATTCTCAGACTCCTAAAGCCATCACAGACTCCCTAAAGTCTCCTAACTCAGGTTGAAACCTCCATGTAAAGGAACAACGCTAAGCTTATCAAAACGCTAACCTAAGCAAGATTTAAGACGCAACTAAGCTAACACTACAACTAACTATAACAAAACAGCAATTGAGTAGCATAACGACATATTAAAAAGTTAAGGAGCCGAATGTTACCTCTTTGAAGCAAAACTGCAAGAGTTTCCCCTCACGAAAGCTCCAAAACACACAAGGACCTCACAAACACACACTGGCAGCCTGAGGGCGTCTGAAGAGTGAGAAATGAAGGGGGATATGGGGCTATTTATAAGAGAGGGCTGCCACCAACTCCCTGAAAAGCAGTGGACATCCGCCTAACCCTAGCGTACATCCGGTGGTTCTTGTCCAACGGTCCAAAGGCTGCCTCGTACATCTAAGTATTAACTATGGGATATTTCAAAAAGTAGCATATGTCCGGTGGTCCTACGTACATCCATTGTACGGTTTGTAGAGTGTACGTCAAGTAGTCCCCCACTGTACGTCTGCACTAAAAATAATAGCATACGTTTGCCTGACCTAGCGTACGTCCTAACTACAGTCCAAATCACCCCTTAATGGTTTTAGTGACCCAAAACCCAAATCCATCCCCTAACTAAGCTACTTATACCTAGTTAATTATTTGGGTCACTACATGAACATCCGAGGCCTTTTATGGGCCTGGTCTCGGCTTGACTTTTGACACCTATGGTGGGCATGGTCTCGGTTTGACCTCCGAGACCTATCATGGGTTTGGTTTTGGGTTTATGGAATGAGGCTTCAATGGACTGGGCCTGCTGGGCCTAAATAGGCAGATTCAAGACCCAACAGTTACCTCCCAATTTTCTTGTCAGGATGATTATGAAAATTTCATGTTTTTAAGAAATGAATATGCCTTTAAGACTTGATTCTTTGGCGAACCTCATCTGAAACCAACTAAGTCTAAACTTTGATATAAAATATTCAAAGTCGTCGAGGCGATGATTTCGAATTAAGATATTCGAGATCTTCAAGGTCGAAATTTTGGGAAGAGACATCCGAGACCTTTGAAGTCGGAATTTTTGAATTGAGACATCCGAGACCTTCGAAGTTGGAATTTCAAATTGAGACATCTGAGACTCTCGAGGTCGAAATTTCAAGATAAGACATCCGAGACCCTCGAGGTCAGAATTTTGAGATGAGACATCTGAAACCCTCAAGGTCGAAATTTTGAGTTTTGGCAGGATGATTTTCAAAATTTCAAATTTCAAATTTGAGGAGGGATAGTTTTTGAAATTTTGAATTTCAAATTCCCGCCGAGACAGTTGGTATGCCCAAGACCCTGTCGATCTTCCTATTTATCGATTTAGGTTCTCGAGCACCTCCACGTGTTGGCTGTAGAGGCGTGCACCTTTCTCAACGCATTTAATGCGCATGTTTCCGAGTCGTCTTCTTTAGACTTCCAACACCTCTTGATCGACGCCGACCGTTCAAGTGCCTCTTTTAAGGCTATAAAAGGAGACTCCTTTCTCAATTTCGTCATTTTCATCAATCTTTTGCAATCTTCTCCTCGAAGTTTCTGTCCGAGGGCCCTATTCTCTTCTCCCTTTTTCTCAATTTCTTTCCTTTCTATCATTTAGAAACATGTCTGGAGGTGAAGACTAAGGTTCAGATGGTCTAGATAATTCATACCCAGCCTTATGGCGGCCTAAATTAACCAAGGCCGACGAAAGGAGGATAAGAGTCGACTGCTTCATCCTAAAGTCAGTGAAGCTCCAATTCGACGATGAGAAGGCCGATGTTATTGTGCGCTCCGATGCACACAAAGTTTTCCTGTACGAGACTATGTTTTGTGCAGGTTTTAGGCTGCCCTTCCCGTGGGTTGTACAGGAACTCTTGAGCCACTTGAACCTAGTTCCTCATCAGATTGTTCCTAATGCCTAGAGGTTATTTTACGCGTGTACCCTTCTGTGGCCTATGGTTCTCATAATGGGTAATTTCCTTACCTTCTGAGAATTCCTCTTGATGTATCGAGTCCATAAAATCAAAAGGCGAGGGCTTATACAACTTCCAATCTCGGCGCGGGAGGTTCATCCAAACGGACGACAAATATTCCAGCAACTAAGGGTGGAAAAACAAGTATTTTTTTGCCATGGGCCAATGGGAGTTCCATCCCACCAAGGTGGCTGAAGGTCCGAGAGTGCCTCGGGAGACCTGCACTCCTTCAACGAGTGCTTCCAAAGAACCAATTCTCTCAGAAGAGGAGATGTTCCCGAGTCTGTCGAGTCCTGAGTCTACAAAGAGCTGAGACCCAGGGCCTGAGTCTACTGAGTCAATCGAGGCCCAAATTTGCCGAAGTTCGAGGATGAAAAAATCGAAGTCCAAGGCCAACAAACTATTACCCCAATGTCGAGGATGTTTTTTATTTTGATATAAGGGTTAAATACCTTTTCAGTACTTGTGCTTTGAGCCAAAATCAAATGGGCACTTCGGTTTTCAAAAATATCCCAAATTTGCCGAAGTTCGAGGATGAAAAAATCGAAGTCCAAGGCCAACAAACTATTACCCCAATGTCGAGGATGTTTTTTATTTTGATATAAGGGTTAAATACCTTTTCAGTACCTGTGCTTTGAGCCAAAATCAAATGGGCACTTCGGTTTTCAAAAATATCCCAAATTTGCCGAAGTTCGAGGATGAAAAAATCGAAGTCCAAGGCCAACAAACTATTACCCCAATGTCGAGGATGTTTTTTATTTTGATATAAGGGTTAAATACCTTTTCAGTACCTGTGCTTTGAGCCAAAATCAAATGGGCACTTCGGTTTTCAAAAATATCCCAAATTTGCCGAAGTTCGAGGATGAAAAAATCGAAGTCCAAGGCCAACAAACTATTACCCCAATGTCGAGGATGTTTTTTATTTTGATATAAGGGTTAAATACCTTTTCAGTACCTGTGCTTTGAGCCAAAATCAAATGGGCACTTCGGTTTTCAAAAATATCCCAAATTTGCCGAAGTTCGAGGATGAAAAAATCGAAGTCCAAGGCCAACAAACTATTACCCCAATGTCGAGGATGTTTTTTATTTTGATATAAGGGTTAAATACCTTTTCAGTACCTGTGCTTTGAGCCAAAATCAAATGGGCACTTCGGTTTTTAAAAATATCACAAATGGTACCTGTGGTTATCAAATAAACTCACTTGGTACTTCTGTCAGAATTCCGTTAGTTTTTTTAACGGAGTGCCATGTCACCCTTACACATGGCATGGTTCCAGTGGTTTCAAGGCGCCACGTGGTGTGGTACCTGAGTTTTTGGATGCCACGTCAGATTAAATAATATTAAAATCATGTAAAAAAAATTAAAAGAACATGTGTACTTCCTAAAAAAAAAAAAAAATCCATCATCCTCTCCATTCTCCTCTCTCCCAACCACTTAGGTTTTTGCAGACCCAAATACCATCTTTGTCATCCCTCCCTCAATGATGAATCAGAGGAACTCTCACAGCAGACTATTAACAGTAGTCGACAGACGTACAATCAGAAAGCAGACACTAAATTAAATAAAAATTCAAGCCCAAAGGTCCCAATTACAAACTTTGTTGCAGACCCTAGCGATTCTGAGGAAGATCTTCCTAAACAAGGTTCCATCGGCAATGCTCGTCCAATTACCGGATTGTCTCGACAGACAAAAGCCTCTTCTCCAAATGCCAGTAGGAGTTCTTATTTGAAGGCTAAGGGTACGTTCGAGGCATCATCGACTCCGAACTATGGAGCAGAAAGGAAATCCTCTTCAACCGAAGCTCTACGAAAGCCCTCGTCTCAGACCCAAATACCACGTCACCCTTCCTCATAGAAAATATTTTCCCCCATTACCCTTCATTTGAGGTAAGTTTGTTTCCCACTATTTTTACAATTTGTTTTGATAAGGTTCATTTGCAAAAATAGAATTGGGTCTGCAAAAACCTAAGTGGTTGAGGCAGAGGAGAATGGAGAGGATGATGGATTTTCTTTTTCTTTTTTTTTTTAGGAAGTACACAGGTTCTTTTAAATTTTTTTTTACATAATTTTAATATTATTTATTCTGACGTGGCATCCAAAAACTCAGGTACCACGCCACGTGGCGCCTTGAAACCACAGGTACCACGCCATATGTAAAGGTGACATGGCACTTCGTTAAAAAAACTAACGGAATCCTGACAGAAGTACCAAGTGGGTTTATTTAATAACCATAGGTACTATTTGTGATATTTTTGAAAACCAAGGTAGCTATTTGATTTTGGCTCAAAGCACAGGTACTGGAAAGGCATTTAACCCTTGATATAAACCATTTTTTTTTTTTAACTGTAAAATAGGGTAAAATCTACTTAATCCCTTCAAACTATTACCCGAATGAGTCAATGACAATCTACCCCCAAAACTATCAGTTGTGACAATTTACCTCATAAACTATCAAAACAACGACAATGTACCCCTCAATGCAAAATAACGAAATTACCCCTATAAAATTTTCAATAAGACAAAAATATCCTTAAATTTTTTTTAAAAAAATTAATTTTTAGTATTTTTGTTTTTATTTTACTAAGGGTAATTTTGTAATTTTTTAAAAAATTGGGGGTATATTGTCATTATTGTGATAGTTTGGGGGGTAAATTGTCACAATTGATAGTTTTGAGGGTAGATTGTCATTGGAATGGTAGTTTGAGAGAATTAATTGGACTTTACCTTGTAAAATATTTTTCATAAAAACTATTGACACTATCATGTGTTGAGGGCTATGAATAAATATAATAGTTAAACGGAAGAAATTAGAATATTTTTTAATTCATTTAAACCAAATAATATTCGGTTAGTTATAGTTATATTAGAGGATTATTTTTATTTAAAAAGACAAAAATATCATTTTAATATAACTAATTACATATTCTCTGATTCATTAATATATTCCAAAAAGAAGTGTGGTGGGTGCGGCCTGCTAGCAGACATTGAAATGTTCTAAAATTGTTTCATTTTTTGTTTTGTTTTTTTTGTTTTTTTTTTTTTTTTTTTTATGGGAACAAAAATCAATATCAAAGAAAAAAAAAATTGCTTGTGTTTTTTTAATTGATGGTTATCGTCAAAAATTGTTTCATTTTTTGTTTTGTTTTGTTTTTTTTTTTTTTTTTTTTTTGTTATGGGAACAAAAATCAATACCAAAGAAAAAAAAAATTGCTTGTGTTTTTTTAATTGATGGTTATCGTCAAATAGACATCATCGTAAACCTTGGGAATTCTGTCTCAGTTTGCTTAATTTTCGTCCGTTTAGGATTCGAAATTAAGACATAAAAATCCTCACAATTTGGAAATTGAATGAATGGAA
Organism: Carpinus fangiana; assembly: GCA_006937295.1. Lineage (NCBI taxonomy): Eukaryota > Viridiplantae > Streptophyta > Magnoliopsida > Fagales > Betulaceae > Carpinus > Carpinus fangiana. Next base: position 59,333 of record VIBQ01000068.1, on the reverse strand, counting down.
AAACTGGCAAAAGGGTCTTCAGCAATATCAGTATCAATATGGCTCATTAGTGAAAGGCATTTTTCGTCTCTAAAAAGTAACTCAATTGGATGGAATCACGCTTAATAAAGCAGAGATCACTAGTCCGAATCATCTCCAACCTCCCATGCAAAAGGACATTTTTCAAGAAAACGTAAAATTCAAAAGGAGAAAATATAAATTAAACCTTCACAACCATAGGTTCCTGACACCGACGACAGATCAATCATACACAACAAGTTTCTTGTACTCTTCACCCGATGTTGCTAATCCCATCACAGCCTCTGGATTTACGATCCCACCTTCTTCCAAGAACAAAGTCAACAAATTCTTGGAAAACCCACTCACAAGCGCCACCCCACTCTGACTCGCAGGCACTGGAGTCGACGGCGAGTGCCTAAGGTTCCAAAACACAATTTCCGGAACCCTAGTGTATCCTTTCTCCCGGAACTTCCTCTGTATAACTTCATAATCTGTTTCCCACGTATTCTCCAAACCACTACGCAGAGAAGCATAATTATGAGACGCCTGATCAAATTCCATATCACTGAAAACAAATACCCTCTTGATCAGTTGGTCTTCTGTCAACTTGCCCTCAACCGCAACATTCAAAATTTGATCAAAAACTTTCTGAAAGTCGGTGCTACCACCCCACTCCATCCTCCTTATGAATTCAGTCTTCGCCAGAAGAGTATCTCCTTTAATCAAGTGAAGCTGAGGATTTGCACTAAACGTGATCACTTTCCCCTTCCAAGGCTCTTCACTGAGCTCCGAAACTAAAAGCCCCAGCGCCACACACACCTCCATTGGAGTTCCATTCATACTCCCGGAAACATCACAAACCGCAATGCAATTCTTGAGCTTCCCTTTCTCGGCAACATCGCCCACCATTCTTTCCCACTGAAGCTCCGCCACCTTCCCACCATCCCCATCATTCAGGGACTGGATAATCTCGTGGGGAAGCAATGCCCCAGCAGCAATCTTCGCCTTCCCACTCTTCACCTTCTCAAGATATTCCCCAAACCTCTCCTTATCGTGCTTCGTAAACAGCCCCTTGTAAGTCTTCATTGCCACCGAAGCAACCCTGTTATACGGCAACGCATTCCACTCATTGGCGCTCATGTAGACCTCTGGCAACTGCAATGCCTTATGCAACGGACCAAGAACTTGTTTCCGCAATCTATCTCTAACCCTGTACACATAATGCACCTCATCGATTTCCTCGTACTCTTTCTCACACTCTCTCGGGAAAACACGCCTTGCAATCCCTTCGCAGATCAACAACGTCCTGTCATACGACGAGTCGATGGTCGGGCACCATTTCCCAGCAAGACTAATTTTACGAACCTCCCCACTACCCAAAAACGCCAAGTCCAATTTCAAAAGCTCCGCAAACACATCGCAAACACAATCGAAGAGAAACCGATAAGCCGAATCGTTGTTATACCAATACAAAGCCTTTGTAGCCTTGGAAGCCCTGGCCTTCTCCTTATCACCTACCCCACTGCTCCGGCTCTCCTCCAATATACCCTTCTCCTCCTCCTCCTCCTCCTCTGTCTCTCCTCCAATATACCCTTCTCTTCCTCTTTTAAATTTCCTGGAATTCGCCTTCCTCTTCCGGGAAAACATTTTCATTCCCCTCGCTTGCTTTGCGATTTTGCGGACCTCGGGTCCTTCAAGGAGCCTATAAAGAATCTCGGGCAAGTCCTTCAGGTACCCAAAATCGGCGAGAGCCCCAATGTTGAGAGCGAGGGTTTTGGGGTGGGCTTTGTGGAGCCAAAGGGCGGAGTTGTAGAACCCTTGTTTATCAGACTTCCCAGTGCCTCTCACACCCCTCAGATTGAATATAAGTTTCAGGGTGGTCAGGGCATCGCGGGCCCACGCCAGTTGGAGCCGTCGGATCAGATCCTCCGTAGGTGTATCGGGCACCACTTGGAAGAAGAAGTCCAGGCAGGGGTTTCCGGTGGACAAAAACGTCGGGGAGAGGTTTTCCGTCAGACCCATCGGCGGTCTTCCGGTGTGCGTTTTGTGGTCATCATCGCAGGTCGGTGGTTTGCATATGTGGATTTGGGAGGCTATGGCGGCAATTTCGGTGGCGGAGTCGGCGATGTTTCGTGCGGCGGGTGGGCCTATGAGACGTCCAGCAGATGCCATTTGTTTTAGGTTTGCGCTGTCGAGGCTCCGTAGACTCTCCATATAAATAAAACTGAAGAGCGTCGCGGGAGTCTAATTCCCTGTGGTTAGGCTTATTCCCTGTGGTTAGGCTTGTGGGTATTCCCACGTTTCCTCAAACTGCTAGTTAACACGTTTTGGTTTTTTTCAGTTCCAGAGTTTTTTTCGTTGTACGTGGCGAGTGGTTATTGGCGAGTCTTACTTCGTCTCTCGGTGTTGGTTATACGCGACAGGATCTCATTTTCTTGCTGTACACGTTTACACGTTCATAAATGACGAGCCACGTGATATGAATAGAATTTTCAATTTCTTTTTGTCAAAAAATAAATAAATAAGGTAAAGCCATTGACTTCACCAATAAGTTATAACTAATACCATAATAATCTATTACTTAATTTAAATGCCATTATTTTATTGTAGGATTTGGGGCGTTCTTTCAATTTTGGCCTTCATTAAATGGACCTACCATTAATGCTCTGAAATGAAATCAAGTAAGATTTCACAGAGCCTTACCTACAATAAAAATAAAGAAATAAAGATCTTTTTCTTGTTTCATAGTTGTCGTTTTTTTTTTTTTTTTTTTTTGACAAATTCATAGTTCTTGTTTATTTTGATATAAACCATTTTTTTGATATAAAATATTTCTCATAAAAACTATTGACACTATTATGTGCTGAGGGCTATGAATAAAAATAATAGTTAAACAGAAGAAATTAGAATATTTTTTAGTTCATTTAAAGTGGTTGGTTAGTTATATTGAATGTGTATTTTTATCATTTAGACAAAAATATCATTTTAATATAACTAATTAAATATTCTCCTATTAATTGATATATTCCGAAAAGAAGTGCAGTGGGTGCAGCCATGCTGGCAGACATTGAAATGTTCTAAAATTGTTTCAATTTTGTCTTATTTTGTTTTGTTTTGTTTTTTATATGTCCACACAAGAAGGGGAAGGGGATTCGAATTAGTGACCCTCGCTTTATTAGGCGTGGTCTTAGTCGAATTGATGGTTATCATCAAATAGACATCATCGTAAACCTTGGGAATTCTATCTTAGTTTGCTGAATTTTCATCCGTATAGGATTCGGAATTAAGACATAAAAACCCTCACAATCTGGAAATTGAATGAATGCAAAAGCTGGCAAAAGGGTCTTTAGCAATATCAGTATCAATATGGCTTATTGTTTATGGGGTAAGGACTAATTTTCCCTAGCAATTGAGAACAAAAGTTGAGAGGTATAGAACTTGTTGGGGGGAGAAAATACCCTCAATCACATTTGTTTATAATATGCCACCATTCACTCACCTAATGATACATACATTTCACTTTAACTCTATTAAATAGAAGATGAGAGGATAAGAATGGATCTTTTCTTCTTCCTCGAGACAAATGATGACCCTCTCTCCCTCTCATTTCTCTCTTAACACACTGATTTATGAATAACTAGTGTCAAATTTTTATAATCTTTTTTACCAAAAAATAAAGATACTAATTTAACAATCGAAGAGTCTTCAACTCTAACCGGAAACCCTTGATCTTGCTTTGTTTTATAGAAACCTCATAGTTGTACAGAAAGTCCCTTCACCCATGAAGAAAACCACTAAGGTAATAAATTCTCTAACCAAAAAACGCACCAACAAAACTCCATTACTCCAACATATTATTAAGATATGGAAGTAATTAATGGCATATAAGAAGGGCCTAATTAATTAGCAAATCATAAATGTTGGCCAGCCAGTCTGTTATTCAACTCGTCTTCAACAAGGAAAGTCATTATAGTGTCGAAAATATCCTTGGCTTTCCTAAGTATCACAACCCCGCTAATTTCCTACTATCTACCAAGTTCACATCAAGTTTTGAGGTCGTATAAAAAATTAAGGCCTGCTCTCTTGCGATCTGTAATGGCGGCAAGTAGCCCATAACTAGTAAGCATAATCTCAGGGCCTTCTCGTCATACCATATATTTCCCACGCCTCTCTTTATTTTTAGAACAATCCATTGAAAGCCCATGAGTTTCAACTTTTACTACATTTGAAAGCCCACCCCTTTCGCGGGCCTCGAAGCCAACCCCAATTTCTCGGCATCGACTACATCCCAAGAGCTTCGTTGATCACTAGCCTTCGGGTTTTAACAAGTGCTTTGAAAAATTTTGGGCTTATATAAAACACCCAGATTTAATGTAAAATTCCATATAAACTCCCCAATAAGTGTCAAAATCATTATTTCACATCTAGTATTAATGTTATTCCAAGCATAAAATCTCTTCATGATTTGGATTCCCCCATCTTATCTGAATCAGACTGTGACAATGGGCCCACAGGCACGCCCTTTTTCCTCACTGACGGGACGGGAGAATATTCTGCTTGATCAAATGATACTTATTATTTGCATTGAGAACGCACACACAAATGGGCCGGTTTCGTATAGCAAGTATTTGGTCTCCATCTCATGAAAAGAGGAGTTAAGGGGTTAGAGCTTATTTCATCATTTTCCTAGAAATTAATTTTAACCAAAAAAAAAATTAATTACATTGGCCTTCCTCAAGATTTAAAAAATATGTCAAAGTTTTTTTTGGAAATTACAGATATTACGGAATCCTAGGGCTTGTTATCTCTAGCCGCCATACAGATAAAACAAGGATAACCAAGAGAGGCAAACTTCTTTTATTCCCTCATTCTACCCAACTCTTTTCTTCTTTTAAAAAACACAGTGATGAGCTTAGTGACATATATTTCTGTAGTATTTTATTACAAACCTAAGTTTACAACGGTATAAATTACGTTTTAAGAAAATCTAAAACTTAGATTCTAAGGAAAGTTGGACCTTTCAAACACAAGGTTTGTACTTAATTCTTTTCATGTCTTTATTCATAGCACAACCCTCTTTAAATAGAGGATTCATTAGGGGTGTGAAAAAAAACCGATAAACCGGAACCAGAACTGAGAAACCAAGAAACCGGAGAACCGAAAAACTAGAAAACCGAGTACCCCGATTTTGAAAAATATAAAAAAACCCGATAATCGGGTATCCCGGTTTCGGTTCCAATTTTTAGCACCAGGTTATAACCGGATAACCGGATAACCGGGTGCCTATGTATATAATAATATATTTTAATATTTTATATATATTAATAATTTTTTTTTGGCTTTCGTTACTTTACATACTTGTTTTTATTGTTTTAATGTTTTCTTTGGGTTTTTTTTTTTTTTGACATGTTAATATTTACTATTTAGTGTTTAATCTCATAAAAATGAAATTTGTATTATGTAAGCTTTTAAAATGAAATTTTATGGTATTTTAAGGCTAATTGTTGTTGTTGTTGTTGTTTTTTTTGTTTTTTTTTTTTTTTTTTTTTTTTACAAAATGGTTAAATTAAGCCAAAAAAATGAGGCTAATACATAAAATAAGCCCAAAACACACAAAAAAAAAAAAAAATTTAAACATAGTTACTCGGTCCAAATAATCGGGTACCAACCAGAACCAGCTAGTTAACCAGATACCCGATTCCGGTTCCAGTTTTAAAAAATTGAAAAACCGGGGACCCCGGTTCCGGTTCCCGGTTTTAGCCAATAACTGGGAAATCGAACCGGGTTTACACCCTTAGGATTCATCATATACTACATAAGAGAGTTAAGGCTGAGTCAGCAGCTCTTATTGTAATATAAACTTGGGCCGAGTTATCAAAACTCTTACATGGAAATAAATACTAGGGAAAACTTTACTTTAGCCCCATGAACTTCCACCTGATTTTACAACCCCCCCCTGAACTTTCAATTACTCTCAATTAGAACAATTTCGTTAATTTTAGTCGTTAAAAATACAAAAAAAGACCAAAATGTCATTAATTTTCATTTTTTAAAAAAATAAAAAGCGTTTTGGAAGTTAAAATTTTATACAAAAGTCAAGGGTATAAATGTTTAAAATCTGACAAATGGATCACATTGAGAGTAATTGAAAGTTCATGGATCCAAAATGAGATATTTGAAAGTTCATGGGGGGTTTGTAAAATTGAGCGAAAGTTTAGGGGACTAAAGTGAAGTTTTTCCTAAAAACTAATATAAAAATAAAGACAAATCTAAATAAAATAAAACACAAAGAGATAGGGGGAGATTTTAAATAATACAGATATTGGGTAGAACTCATCTTTGAAAACTAACTTGCAAGGGAAGGGTGCCCAAAAGCTTGTATATACACATGGTCAAAATTAGACTTAACCCATATGAGACGCTAGGATCGTAACATACATCCATGCTTCCGTGACCGACGTTTATAGTGACATACTCTATCAACACCGATTCGATAGTAGACCTTTCTCTTTTGACAGCTCTACTCACCTATCAGTATTTTAATATAGCCCATAGATCGCCCCCTTTGTGACTCAAACACCTTGACATGGTGGCTAACTCTGATATCAAATTATACAAATCTTAGGTAAAACTCACCATTAAAAACCGACTTGCAAGGGAAGGGCGTCCAAGAGCTTAGACACATACAATCAAGATTAGACTTAACCCATGTGAAACATTAAGATCATAGAATAAGAGAGCTAGGGTTGAGTCAACGGCTCTTATTGGTATAAATTATGGTTTAGTCATCAAAACTTTTACATGAAAATAAAAAACTAACATAAAAATAAAGACAAATCTAAATAAAACAAAACACAAAGAGAGAGGAAGATTTTATTCTCCAAATTAAGGGGATCATAACATTCCTTCCCCTTGGAAAGGTCCTTGTACGAAATCTGAAAAGCGAAAAATAAAAAATTGAATAACGTCTCTTCTTCTACAGGTTCCCCATGAAATATAGCACGTATAATTGCATCCACTGAATGTAGAAGTCTAGGAGATTCATCCATGCAAGTCATCAACTGCGTCACAATTCTTTGCTTCATCTCTTTAAGATTTCCTCTTTTAGAAGCAATTGCATCGATCTCATTAATAAATATAAATGAGGGTGCAATATTGTATGCTTTATCTTGGCTATTTTCCTTTGACGCACTTGAGACACTAGAGATAACCTCAGTTGCCAAAATCTTATAGAAGGGAATGCTGGTCTCAATGGCGATTGCATGGACGAGCTTGGTCTCACTGCAGCCGAGTGGTGACGGGTTGGTCATGAAGACTTCAGAGTAGGTGGTGATGGAGGTGTCAAAGGGGCTGGATTGGGTCTAGAGTGGATTGGTGTTTTTGGTTGTGATGGGTGTGGAGATAGTAATCATCCGATTAACTTTGTAATTCATGGCATCAAAAAACTCCATCATCTCACACATTGCCGAATCCAAATTTGCCAATTTTGTCTCTAAACCTTTGATCCAAATTGGAAGATGGTGAAGCCATTATTGGCTCTGATATCAAATTGTTACAAACCTAAGTTCGCAACTGTTAAATTAGGTTTTAAGAGAACCTAGACCTTAGATTTGTAAAGGAACCTACACATTTCAAATACAAGGTTTGACCTTAATTCTTTTCATGCCTTTATTCATAGTATAACCCCTTTAAAGAGAGAATTCATTACATATTACATAAGAGAGTTAGGACTGAGTCAGCAGCTCTTATTGAAATATAAACTAGGGTTAAGTCATCAAGATTCTTACATGAAAATAACTACCAACATAGAAATAAAGACAAATCTAAATAAAATAAAACGCAGAGAGATAGAGGGAGATTTTATTCTCCAAATCAAGGGGATCGTAATGCGTTTACTATTTGTTCTCTCTAGATTTGCTCTTTGCAGCAATTTATGAGGTTTTTTTTTTTTTTTTTGCTATTTGGGGTTTCGATTATATTTAGTCCCTAAGGTTTTATTTACACGAAACTCTCAGAGTAGAGGTCTTAAAAAAATCTCCAATATATATATATCTTTTGTTTTTCTCTCTTTTCTACGGATTTAAAATCATATGGATGTGATTTGCCGGAATATGCTATGGATTTAAAAACTGATTGGGACTATGACATTCAAAGAGTTTTTTTAGCAAGTAATTAGCATGTTATTATTGCATTGAAATTAATGTAACACTCGTTTAATTAGTGGAATTAGAAAATACACGCACACTCTCTCTCTTCCCCTCAGGCTACACTAATTAATTAAGAGATTTACTTAGAAATGAATATGTTCTCTCCAAAGGTGACCAAGTTCAATTAACCATAGGGTAATTAAATTAACATCAGTAATCAAATCTAAACCACCATCAATTAAATTATGATCACTAACAAAAAGTTAACAAATTGGCATCAATTTACACAAGAACATTAATTGAGAGTTTGAATATATACCTTTCAGGTGACTAGCTAGCTAGAGTTAGAAATTTGAATATATATAATGCTAGCTAGGACTTTGACCTTGAACTTTATTCAGCACATTAAAGAATCACGTGGCAAAATTGGAGGGTGAGATGATTTTTGTTTTGGTAAGTAGAGAGGGTCGTTGGACCACTCTATTAAAACAATCATGTCAACATCCAGATTAGCAGGTCGCTGAATATATGTGCCTCTATGATGGGTGCAGCCCGCCCTCATTGTCTTTGCCTATAGTCTCATTATTATGGACAAACGTCTGACAAAATCTCCATGTAATTTTACCATCTTCAATGCCACCTTTACAAATGTCAATAATATTTTTTACTTTTATTAGATTTGAATTATGCACCACTAAGATCGATCGAGTAGTACTTTAATTCTCAACGTGCCTAGCTAATATCTCACGCACCTAATGCCTTATCTCTTTAGCCACATAACATAATCTCATGCTAAAATATATATTTGAGCAAACTGGTCTGTGATAATTAAATTCTTTCATTCTCTCTCTTAAAAAATAAATAAATAAATAAATAATTCTTTCATTTTATTCGTATATCAAGTAATAAGTACGATAAGTTTTGAATAGCTAGATGCTACTAGCTAGATCTGAAGACTTTCATCATTTTATGTGTATATATGGCACAATTGATCATTTTCTTTACACCTATTTTATTGGGAAGAATTATTTGTGAAACATGCATGTTCAAACTTATGATTTGGACTTGGTCAGCTTTTGTATGGAAGCACCAACAAAAGTCACTAAATAATAAATAAATAGATAAGCGGTAATACAGTAAGTAGATGTATATATGGAAGATGAATAAGGTTATAAAGAAAAATTAGAAAATAAAATGGGATTATTATTAATTGTAGTTTTTTTATAATAAAAAGACCCACGTGAAGATAATTTATGAATTAGATAATTAAGTCATAGATAGCAATTGTCATTGTCTAACCAATTTCATACAAAAGAAGGTTCTTTTGGTTTGAAATTAGACCAAAATGGTATCGAAACTATTGAAGTATATGGAGCATTTTTGAACTAATACTTCATCCTTTGATTGTCGCCTTCCCTTCCTAACTCCTTATCACAAATACTGTTTTAATTGTTAATTTGCAAAATTAATTCTTTTTTTTTTTTTTTTCCTTTAAAGATGTAGATTCTTTCTCTTTTAAGGAAAAAAAAAAAAAGAAGAAAGAGATTTATTATACTTTTTTCATGCGGATATCTCATGCATGGTTAAGGGGTAAGATATGATATATGACGTGACAAGTCTCTGTAAAATGAGAGAAAGTAGGTATAAGCACTTCTCATTTCTTTGTCAGTTCTCGAGCATGGGCGTGCTTGTGTTAACTCAACCATATTAATTGACTTTAAGTCACATCTATTAATTAAGACTTGTGATTCTGGCCCACATGATGATATATACTACAAGATTCCTTATCAATTAATTCAACTTTACAAAAATTTCAAACTAAAAAAAAAAAGAAGATAAAATTTGGATACAGATTTTAATGATTTCAAAGCATGTTACAATGAAGTCTATCTAAAAGAGAGGGGAAAAAAAAAAAAAATTAAGAATTAGAAGAAGAACACGAGGGAATTCAAGAGTAGTAATTAGTAGAAGGATTATGATAAGATGTTGATTTAATTAATTACCAAGGGCTAGCACTTCCGGATGAACTCAAAAGTTGTTCCAAGTAGTCTGGGCCTAAATCCTCCAAAACCACCACACTTTCTATCCTTAAATCCCTCTCATTGCTTTTCTTGCTTATTATACTTTTCTTTCTCATCGAGTGCTTTCTCTTGAGAGCCACCACCGGCGAACACCCATCTTCGGAGCCGTAATTCATGTCCCTCAGCGATTCCCGGACTCTTTCAACCGGAAAATTGAGTATAGCGGAGGAACCGCGCATGGAAAAGGCGGCTTGGTCGTAGGCCAAGGCTGCCGCCTCGGCACTATCAAATGTTCCTAACCACACCCTTATGCCGTGCCTAGTGGAATCCCTTATCTCCGCCGCGAACTTCCCCCACGGCCGCCTCCGGACCCCTCTGTACGACTTCTCCTTCTTGGGATTTGCCTCCGCTGCTGAGCTCACCTCTTCTTCCTTAACCCGTTTCGCGCACCTTTCCCATGTGGTCTCTTGGTTCGCCTTCGAAATTAGGCCCAAAAGAAGCATTTCTTCCGAGTCATTTTCGTTGAAAGGAAGGAAACTTTGATGGTCGAACTTTAGGCCATCCCAGGAGAAAGATTCCGGTGACCCAAAGGAAGATTCCGATGAGAAATCGGAATTTGGGGAGTGGAAGATCGTGGAATCCATTCAAGAGATCGAATTAACTGTGTTTTTGGGTTTGAATTATGTGCGAGTCGACTACGAGTCTCGCTATTTCAAGTAAGGCCACATTTGTAGTTAGCTAAGAAACTCGAAGCCTCAACCCACTCCTATATATACCCGGTGGCAGAGTAAAAAGGTAAAATGGGTAAAGAAATAGGGGCAGAGTGGGTAAACACCAAACAAGTTGCCATTTGTTTTTCTTATTTTATTTGCTTCTTTATCTTATCTGATTAGAGTTTAATAATTATTAAAATTATAATTTGCTAGGTGTGCGGTGCACACAACATGGATTAATTGGACACATGGGTCAATGAAGCATGGCGGCCGGGTCAAGAGAGCAAGTTGCAGTGACGTCAGCATGTGATCTCAATTTTTTTGTTTTTTGTTTTTTTTGACATGTGATCTCAATTTTGAGGCATGATAGAAGCCAACCATTTTCTCCAACAAATATTTAACTTTTGTTTAAAATTTTGTAATTTAATAAAAATAAAAATAAAAATAAATGTTTGAAGGTATTTTTTTAAAAATGAAAAATGGTATTTTTCTTCATAATAATATTATTTTTTTAAAAAAATGTCACTATTATGAAGAAAAATACCATTTTTCATTTTTTAAAAAATACCAAAAAAAGATAAAACAAAAATATATATTATTATTTTAGAAAGCAAAAATTCGACTTCTGTTTTGACAAAAAAATTGGGCATTTACCATTTTTTCTCAATTTTTGTCGTGAAAGGGTGCTGGTGTGGGACCCTTGTATACGTGTCATTCACGTGAGGGATGTTGATTTCTTGTTCAAATCATGCGGACAGAGCAGGCCCCCCGGGCGTTGAATAGCCATTGGGCGTATTCGCTAATAAATACAAGCTTTATTTCAACATCATAATTTTAGCAACATCGATCGATAACATTTTTAGCCGTGCGTTGGTGTTGAAATTTCTTTTGTTTTTGGCATAAGATAGGATGACATGGCATCTTTTTTTTTTTTAGCAACATCCATTACAATTTTAACATGAATTCAAGGGGTGTTTTTTTTTTTTTTAAGTAAATAAATAATTTTATTTTTAATGTTGATAGATTGTTTCATAATAGGTTACTTCTACGACTTTATGTGCTTCTTACTCTAAGAGACAGATTCAGAAAGTTGAATGAGGAGGGACTAAATAAGTATTTTTATTTTTTGGACACGGTCAAATGCCTTTAAATAAATTTTTTTTTTAATTCATAAAAAGAATTTTTTTTAAAGTATTTGGGGGTACGCCATGGCCATCTCCTTCCCCCACCAAACCTGCCTAGCTTGCTCTATTAATAACCCTAGTATCATAAAGGAGGACCTCCTACAAAAATATAATAGAAAGTGATAAATTATAGAAGAAGAAAAAAATTTGATAGAGCAGATATGAATATTGATTGATATGTATAAGGAAAATGCTATGTACACTCTAGATGCTTTTTTAGTAAAGTTTTTCTCTAAAATGGGTTTGAGGAATTTTTTTTAGCCTAATTTATAAAAGTAACATATGTCATTTCTTTTAATAAAATGTGAGATGTAGATGAGTTTTTAATAAAATTTATTTCAACTTTGTCCCTACTATTAAAAAAACATGTACATCTCATATGTTCAAGAAACACATGTCACTTTTATAGACTAGATTGAAAAAAATTCTTCTAACTCAGTTTAGAGAAAAACTTTGTTCGTCCTAACAAGGTGGATATTATTTTCTAAAAAAAAAAAAAAATTCTCTTACTTCTCTTATTGATTTATTTTTTTTAAATTAATATTCATATAAAACTAGAAGAACACAAATGACAAAAAAAAAGCCTAACATTTTGTTATAATTGTACATAAAATAGCTATATTAGTAATAATGTCAGACTACGGACAAGTATAGTGTAATACAATTAATATCAGACTACGGACAAGTATAGTGTAATACAAGTAATAGAGACCATACAGTGGAATGCAATGATTAAATACAGTGGAATGAAATGATTAAATACAGTACAATAAAATACAATACAAGTAATGTAGTCCAGGACGACGGACCTAGAGAGTTAATTTTAGGTAGACTATATATATATATATATATATATATATTTGGATTCTTTCAATCAATTAGATAGTACTCTACTATCGAATTGTAGGTGTAACAAAATCCAACTTTATAAAGAAATATACTAATTAGGCAAAGTATTTATTAAAAGAAAAATGCACAACCTGTTGTTGTTTTAATCTCATGATAAATTATATAAAATAAAAATAAAAATAAAAAAAGATATATATTGATTAATATGTGTAAAAATACAATTAAAGAATATCCCTAATATTAATATGAAAAAAAAAAAGTAAAATCATGGAATAAAAATATTTTTAGATCTCCTGTTGGTATGCAAAAATAACAAATAAGTCCATACTATCAGTTTTTTTTTTGGACACCCCCAATTTTATATATATATATATATATATTAAAAAAAAAAAAAGAAGCATGGGACATTTTGAAAAATTTGGTGCTTAAAGGCCACATGCGTTATACACAAAGACGAAGGGAGGGGGGGACCGGCTGGGCCATGGTCCCCCCCCTCATTTTCTCAAAAAAAAATTTGAAGGAGTAAAATAATAATAATAATAATAATATTGGTCCCCCCAAAATAAATTGATAGGTTTCGGTTTCTCCGCAATTTTTTTTTTTTGTGTTTTTTGTTGTTATTTTTATGGGTCTTTATAACTAATGTTATTAAGAAATCTCTACTTTCTCTTTGAGTTTTTGTTCTACTCATTGAATTTCAAGTTTAAAATCATAATGATCTGAGTAATTTTTTATTAGGTCGAGAAATTTAGTAAGAAGTTAAATTTCTAAAATTAATTTGGGGCTTTTGTGTATAGTGAATTTCTATGCATGATTTAAGATCCGGGTTGTTAGATTAATGGGTTGAAAGCTTCAATTTCACTATTGTTAATAATATGGATATAAACCCTAGTTTGTATAGTATGAATTAAATTAGGGTTTTTGGTATGTGAACACTAGGATTGCTAATTGGATGTGTTAATTATATTTAAAATGTTAATTAACCCTAAACTTTCATGAGTTCAATAGAAATTGATGCCTATGGGGTTTAGGTTCTAATATGTCATATTAAAATCATATTGATTATTGTATGTGAATATGACTAAAATAAATTGGGGGTAAGTTGCTAGATTAATGGAATATGAAGAGAATAATAATTATAGGGTTAAAGTGTAATGTTTAACTTAGAGTCTCTATGTGATGATTATGTTATTCATGTGAGTTTGTTCATTGTTAACCTACGCATATTTTTTCTTTATTTTCTAAAGACGCAAAATGATCATGTAAATTTATTTGTAAATGATGGAAAAGTCAAATACAATACTTGACTATTTCAAAAGAAAAAATGCACAAAGTTTATTGGAGTTTGATCCTTGATTGCGTGTCACATATGAAAATATGATGTTAATCAACGAGATGCAAAATAACTTAATGCAGGTCGCACTTTTTGAGATTTGTACTCTAAGCTCAATTTCTAATCTAAGTGGTCTTGTAATTTAGATATTATGATTATTCAATATTGAGAATATTATTTGTTAGAATTTAAACATTTAGTTGGAGAATATGACACAATTTTAAACTCAATTCCTCATTGTATTTAAGTACTAGTGATTGGAAAAAAAAAATAGAAAAAAGTACAAGTTCATTACACGTTGCAAAAAAAAATTGCTTTGATCCGTTCCCATAAAACTTCCTATCTTCGTCCTTGGTTGTACATGTCCTGCCTACCATCTAAAAAGATAGAATTTGCAAATGGAATGACCACATTGCCAAAATAATAATAATAATAAATAAAACTTTATGGGAATACATTGTCAAATTTTAAACATTGAAAATAAAATTAAAAAAGGTGCACAACTTGGGGTAAACCGTAATTTCCTCATAAAAATATATAGATATATAAATATATACAAATTATAAATATGTAAAAACTAAAAATTAAAAACACAGCCAATACCAAGGAGGACCTGAACTCACTAAAACAAATGGAAATGAAGGGGTGTTGGTGTGAGCTGACATAGGATAGCTTTGAGGCTTTGATACCAAAGTCATTTGAGATCTTGGTAAAGGTCATTTTCCTAGAAAGAGTTCTTGAATGATGTGTGTTTGAATTTATGAAAAACTTACCTCCAATTTTGATCTTTTTTCCCTTTCAATCAAATTAAGGTCATTATTTTCTTATATGACCCTACCACATGTTGTATTTCGAATAGGTGGTGTGTGGTTTGTTTATGAATCACGGTCAGCGGTTCTAGCAAGAGATGTCCCGCTAACCCTTCCTTTGTTACATATCAGGTAGCATTAAAATGTCAACTATCCATATAATGGGAGGAGAATGGTACGTGCTCTCATACCGTCTCCAACATAAGTTCTCCAAGAAATTAAGCTCTAGACACATTGATGCAGCGTGACTTAGTGCCTACAGCGAAGAACAGCAAGAAAGAACTAATAACTATTTCTAGATCTTAAGACTATCAAGTAATCAAAGAAATCTTCTCTATAACGCTAGATATTCTCTAGGTTTTGAAGAAAAATCATGAAAAAACTCAACTTTGAGTAATTCTTATTAAACAAACTCAAATATAATCAACAACTCTGTTCTAGGGGCTATAAAATATGTATTTGTAGGCCCCCAAAACCCTAAACCTAAAAGAAATACGAATTAAAGTTGGTTTTAACAAATTTACGATGGCCATCCGGATGGGACATATTCTTGTTTGGACGGGCACCAAAAAAATAAAGAAACATAAGCTAAAACATAGATGTGTCCGAACATATGAAATCCGTGTTGAGACATTATTTTCAGGGAGCTTTTTGCAGCCTGTTTTGATCTACTAAACATTGGAATTAGCCAAAGCTCATGAAACATGACTTTGTAGATCTTTGAATTAGATTTCCAACGCCACAAATCTCGCTCCAATCTGATGTCCAAAACTTGAGTTATAATCTTTCTAATAAAACTAGTTGAGTATCCATTTCGCCCTACATCTTCCTCCCCAGGTTGGGCGTGTTCGGAAAGGCTGCACCCGTGTCTGCACATGATTTCTAGAGACCTCCCTTTAGTTCCCTTGATCTACATCATTCTCCCCAAATTAGAGAGAATTTGTCCTCGAATTTAAACGATTCTTTCCCCGATCCTTCGGTTGCCTTGTCAACTCGTTCTATTCTCCCTTCCTCAAGATCAAGACAAGGCAACACCCCACAACAAACGTGATGCTCTTAATCATCGGTAGATTATGATGATTCTTTTGAAGGCCCCATATGTCACCTTGCAATACGTCGGGCTTGCTGTGCTTCCCTCGTATCTTTTCCTTTTCACATGCCATGAAAATACTCAAAAATGGGTCAGTCGTTATCTCCCTTGTGAACATGTAATTCTCCTAATCCGCATAAAACTCATCATAATCATTGTTATGAGAATTTGACAAAATATCTTCTACGCTAAGAAAATCAACATAACCTACTTCTTCATCATTAAAATTAAGTACTTCACCTGCAAGGTCTTCATCAACCTCATTGTAATTTGCGATGCCATCCTTAGGTACTTCCTCTTCCAAATGGCCATCTTCCTCGAGGTAGAGGCTGCCAAACATGGGAGGAAACCCATCTTCTTTGTACTCTCCCTCTGTGATGCCATTTGTGGGTCCTTCCTCTTCCAAGGGGTAGAGGCTGCCAAATATATGAGGAAACCCATCTTCTTTGTGCTTTCCTTCTAGGTAGGATGGCAAGGGTTTTCCCTTAGGATCTTCATCCTCATTGCTAAGATCGTCATCATAGATTGGTGGAGAATCCCAATCCCTGAATCCTTATGAAGAATCTTGATCATCATGATTGGACTCTTCATTAATGACTTCGAATTCTTGGAACTCCTTATCAACAGACTCACCTTCCTCTTCCACATCATATGGATTTGGAAGATGGAATTGAGGATGCGAATAACAGTTAAGTTGGCCTAATGTGGAATCTCCGCCTCAATCCATGCCCTCCACCATTGAGATCGCGCCTTAAGGATAACCACGTCATCCCTATCCACGAAACGTGGAATTAGTTGTCGGCGACGAACATTAGGACCACCCATATTGTTCACTTGGTTAGTGAGGATCGCTACATGTTCCCACAAGGTCTCCATCTGATCATATTCTTTTTGCCAATGAACCGCTGATTGATTCTTCCTCTCCGCTGCCTCCCTAGACACCTTCTTTTTGTAGGAATTTTCTATCTTTTCTTTAATAGGGGACTTTTTGGGTTGCAAGCAA
Source organism: Carpinus fangiana (assembly GCA_006937295.1). NCBI lineage: Eukaryota > Viridiplantae > Streptophyta > Magnoliopsida > Fagales > Betulaceae > Carpinus > Carpinus fangiana. The sequence continues at coordinate 42,184 of VIBQ01000068.1, read as the reverse complement.
CCTTGGAAGTCCGAGGTGCAGAGTTTAATGCCTACGTCCCGTGAAATAGCATAAGCTTGTGCCTTGGGAAAGTTCCTTCGCATTCCGCGGCTTGCAAAAGGATTGACAGGTTCATTCTCAACGATAAATTTGCCTCCTGCCTCTGCGTACCACTCGATAGGGACCACCCATGTCGGTCAAGTGATCAATAGGGACTCCGTGTGGGGTGCGCATCCGCTTCCTTTTCTGCAGGGCCATACCACCATACCTCTCCTCCATGTGCTGCAAACGAATCACTGATTGCTCCTTACGTGCTACCTTCGTACGCACGTGCACTTTGATCATGTCTACACAACATGTGCCATCCTCATTAATGGAAAGTAATTTAGGCTCTGATACCAATTGATGCAGCGTAACTTTGTGGCTACAGCGAATAATAACAAGAAAGAATTGATAACTATATTATAGATCTTGATACTATCCAATAATCGAAGAAATCTTCCCTAAAACACTAGATACTCTTTAGGTTTTGAAGGAAAATCAAGAAAAAAATTTAACTCTGAGTAATTTTTATCAAACAAACTCAAATATAATCAACAATTGCGTTATAAGGACTATAAAACATGTATTTGTAGGCCCCCAAACCATAAACCTAAAAGAAATATGAATTAAATTCGGTTTTAACAACATTACAATGGCCGTCCGGATAGGACATACCTTTGTCCGGATGGGCACCAAAGAAATAAAGAAACGTAAGCTAAAACATAGATGTGTTCGGACATTCGAAATTTGTGTCCAAACATGATTTCTAGGGAGCTTTTTGCAGACCGTTTTGACAAAGTAAACATCAAAATTTGCTAAATCTTGTGAAACATAACTTTGTAGATATTTGAATTAGCTTTCCAATGCCATCAACATCGCTCCAATCCAACATCCAAACCTTGAGTTATGATCTTTCTAATATAGCTAGTTGAGTATCTGTTTTGCCCTACATCTTCTTCCCCAGGTTGGGCATGTCCGAACAGGCTGGACTCGTGTCCAGACATGATTTCCAGATACCTCCCTTTAGGTCCCTTGATCTATATCACACATCGATGTTTAAACTTAGTTTAGGTAATGGGGATGATTGGGTGCTTGGTTTGGTATAATTCTTTTGTTGTTGCAGAAATAACACTACTAGGCTAATATGGGCCTAGGTTGGTTAAGCCAAGTGAGGAAAAATCCAAGCGTATCAAACTTGGGATCTGTTTGGGACTGAGATTTGATTTTAAAAATTGCGTTTTTTAAATCGCTACATTTTAAAATTGCAAAGGCATTTGGTAAAACACATTAAAAAATATTTTTTTATTCAATATTGGGGAAAATATACTTTACTCCCCTGAAGTGTCCACGCATTTGCGTTTTAGCCCCAAAGATTTAAAAAGTGACATAAGACCCCTCCAAAGTTTCTGATGTTAACAAAAAAGCTCATTCATTTATTTTGGTTGTCACTTTGTACGGAAACCAAAATACGTGTGTGACAAGTGTCATTTTTCAACCAAAAAGTTTGAAATGCCATCGGGGGTAAAGTGTAAACATAAATTACTTTGGGGTAAAGTGTAAACGTTAAAAACAAAAACAAAAAAAACAAAACAAAAACTCAAGTTAATTACCTTTTTTGTATCAATGTTACAAATCGTATAACAAATGATACCTGAGTTATGGGAAAAGACAAACTTGGCACCTCCGTCACATTATGTTAGCCAAACTAACGGACTGCCATGTGTTACCCACAAAAAAAATGCCACATGTCCTTGACCTAAATAAAATAAAAATTAAAAATATGAATTTATATCTAAACACCTTGGATAAGCACGTCAAAATTTTAAAATCTTTAGGTTCTTTTTTTGTTGACAATTTATTTCCTGTGTCAATCGAAATAACAATAAAATCCTTACTGTCAAAATTTTTTAATAGCTGTTAGTCTAGGTCAAAACACACCGTTTTACCTTATTAAAATATTATATTTTTTAATTTAATTTTAAAATTTAAATCTAAAAATTTAAAAATAATAAATAATAAAAAAAGAACAAGGGGAGGCCGAACCACCCCCATAGGGGGTGGCTGGCCACCCCATTTTGCTAGGGAGTGGTTCAGCCACCTCTTGTTCTTCCTTTTTAAAAAATAAAAAATAAAAATAAAAATAAAAAATTATAGATTTAAATTTTAAAATTAAATTAAAAAAATTAATATTTTAACAAGATAAAACTGTGTGTTTTGACTCAGACTAATGGTAGTTTTAAAAAATTGACAGCATAGATTTTATGTAATTTCGATTGACATAGGGAGTAAATTGTCAAAAAAAAAAAAAAAAACTTAGGGATTTTAAAATTTTGGCATGCTTATCCAAGGTGTTTAGATATAAATTTACTTAAAAATAATTACAATTTTTTTATTTTTTTAAAAAATGCATCATGTTCTTAAAAACCTGAAAACAAACTATGGGGTGGTCGGGCCACCCCATTTTTTCTATTAGGGCCTATGGACGGTCTGGGGGTGGCCGAAACCACCCCCAAAGGTCAAAATGGGGTGGCTTGGCCCCCCATAATTTTTTCAATTTTATTTTTAGGGTTTATCTTTATCTTTTCTCTCTTTTTTTCCCCCTCTTTTTTTTTTTTTTTTTTTTTAAAAAAAATTAAAAATTAAAAATTTTATTATTATTATTTTTCTAAATTTACGCTTTACCACCCGAAATAATTTATATTTACACTTTACCCTCGAAATAATTTATGTTTACAATTTACCTCCAATGACATTTTCAAACTTTTTGGTTGAAAAGTGTCAAGTGCCACGCACGCACGTGACTTGGTTTCCGTCCAAAGTGACGACCAAAATAAACGAATGGGCTTTTTTGTTAACATCTGAAACTTTGTGGGGGTGTTTTGTCACGTTTTAAACCTTGGGCACCAAAACGCAAATGCATGTTTACTTTAGGGGGTAAAGTGTATTTTTTCTTTAAATATTTGTTATGAGAAATCATAATTTTGGTTTAAATTGGCTATTTTTTAAATAGCACCCCTAGCCTGCTTATATAAATCGCATATTTTTTTTTCCTTATTTTAAATTAAATTTTTTTTAAATCGCAATGTCAAACACTATACGTTTTGCAATATCTTTTTAAAACATAGGTTATTTTTGCAAAATCGCAATCCCAAAGACATCCTTGATAATGTAATAGATTTATAACTTTATGTTCTACTACAAAGTAATTTAATTAATATATAAAGGAAAATGATAAAGTCACAATTTAAACCTAACTAAGACCCAACTTTTTTCTTAAGTGCCAGTTTTTTGTTTTTTTTTTTTTTAAACTGTCAGTTGAGGAGAGAGAGAACCTTAAACTAGAAATTAAGTCTAAAGTAGAAGAGAAATTGAGTCTTTATTGGGTCTATGTTGTAGCTATATCACATCTTATATATAAATCACCCCGTCATCCATCTCTCATGTTCTAATCCTATGTGGCATGTTTGAATTTCTTCTCCCCTTTTCGTTTTGTAGACATGTCAAAAAAAAATCCATGTGACATGTTCTTCGCTAGGGGTGTCAATGCGGGCGGTTATTAACTGCCCACCAACAGCTAACTGTTATAACCGCCAACCGCCTAACCGCTATAACCACCTAACCGCTAACCGCTATAACCGCCTAGCGATTAGCGGTTAGCGGTTATAGGGTTTACTAACCGTAACCGCTTTTTATATACTATATTTTATAATTATAATGAACATACATATTCATAAGTCATAAGTTATAAGTATGCAAGTTCATACTAATACAACAATGACCAATTAAGTATCTAGAGACTTAGTTCTAATGTATGTTATCAACTTATAAGTCTATATATGTTATAAATTATAATTATATGTTATACATATATGCAATTATGCGTATTGAATAATATAAAAGTAAAAGATTAATACTTAATAATATAATTCAATAACAATTCAAACACTTATTATAGTTAATAATATTATTAATGTACAATGATAATATGATTCATATAATATCAAATTAATTAATTGACATTGGATTAAGCAATGTGTTACTTATAACCACAATTGAAGTGTTAATATATTATCATTATAATTTATATGATTATATAATAACAAATTATACATATATAATATTTATATATGATATGTTTGTAACTTTGTAACAATATATGATATGTTATGTACTATATATATATTAGTAACAAGTAACATAAACTACATAAGTAACATAATTATTAATTAGTTTGTAATTACATATTAATTAGCTTTGTAAGTACTTATATCATACATTCTTATTTTAATATTTTGTAATTTAGTATATATTAAGTAATTATACATATTGCATATATGTTGTGTGCTTTTTTTTTTTTTTTTTTTTTTTTTTTTTTAAAGTTAACCAGTTATGATTTAATATTTAAAGATTTTTTTAAAAGTACAAGTAAATATAAATTTGGGGTCAAATATTTTTGATTTTCCAATATGAGCTCTTTTTATAACAATTGGGACCAAAAAGACACTAAAAATACAAAAAATAAATGAGTGTAAAAAAAGTTACAGTATTAATAAAAGCCCAAAAAACGTCCAAAAAGCAAAAAAAAAAAGCCCAATTTTGAAAAAGCGGTTAGCGGGCGGTTATCTATTTCACTAATCGCTAACCGGCGGTTAACCATTAACCGCTAGGCGGTTAGCCGTTGCGGTTAGTGAAATCTACTAACCGCTAAGGCGGTTATGGTTAGCGGTTATTGCCACTAACCGCTCCGTAACCGCATTGACATCCCTATTCTTCGCCAACTAAAAAAGAAAAATGATAAAAGTATAACTTAAACCCAATTTTGACTCAACTTTTCTCTTAAGTTTAAACGAAAGACTGCATGTGGAAAAGAGAAAGCACCTTAAACTAGAGAGAGAGTGTGAAATTTGGTTTACAAGCTGAACCAAAATTAGATTTAAGTTGTGACTGTATTACACCTTACTAAAAAATAGAATATGGCAATATGCCACATAAGAATGGGGGGACAGAAAAAATAATAATAATAAGGAGTGAATTAATATAGACATCTCGATCTACTAGAAGACATTCTTCATGTTTTAGAGAGATTCGATCCGTCATAGATGGAGCTTACCAAGATATGTTTCTAACTTAGATTTTTATTCGTAATAACACGTGCCTCACTGAAACAAATGGTTATCCTCCCTCCATCTTTTTTTTTTTGTCTCTCTCTCTCTCTCCTCATCTGCACAGACAGTTGCATGAAATCGGGATTCATGTGAAATGATTAAGTAAAATCGTATATTGCTGCCAATCGACGTAATCTTGCATCCGCAAACAAAACCGGAATGAAAATGACGTGTTAATTTGAATCCCCCTTGCGTTGGCGAATTTTCTTCGGGAATTGCTTGCTGATTACGATATTTTGATTGAAAATGCATTATCCCAAAAATACAAGGAGCTTTCAATCAGAAAAAGAAAATTGACGTTGAATGGTCCAGATACAGGCCCCCTTCCAAGCTCACCAAATGTTTCAAAGTCATCAAAACTAGGAGATTTTGTTCAACTTTGAAAGTCCTCCAAAAAGAACGGATCCTATTGCTTGATTGACAGTAACCACGAGTCCATCTCCGAGAGGTAGCATCTTTGAAAATTAGTGGTCTCAAATGGATGGAGCTTCCGCGAAAGCACCCGCCCAATTTTTCATTGTATAAGACAAAACAAACTTCACCAAATTTAGCATTGTTTAATTTGTCACATTATGTGTCGATATAAACTACATTAAACACTTAATTATTTATTTTCAAGAGGTAGTTCAATCGGTTGGGACCACGTCTCATGAAGCGGAGGTCATTAGTTCGAATCCCTCATTTTTCCTCTTGTGTGGATATGTCAAAAAAAAAAAAAAAAACACTTAATTACTTTTTAGTCTATAGTATTTGTTTAATGTAAAACTACACACGCACCTAGCTAGTGATAGATATATATAGATATATATTAATTGTTTAATGCCCATTTCTCTTGAAAGAAGACGACGGACGTCGGTGCAAGTAACCTTATGATTAGGTTTTGACAATTCGCCATGTCTGTGTAATCATGCCAAATTGGCAGTATTTTGGTGGCATTAGCATTCCTGTGGTTACCTTACCTCCTGTTTTGTTCTCTTTCTTTTTTTTTAATTTTAATGAAATTTTCAAATTTGACAACCGTGTGACCAAAAGATCAGAAACGAGACATGACTAAAACCCATTATATAAATGCAACCCCCGGCCACCTTCTACTTGAAATATTGCAAAGAACAGAAATGGAGAAAATGGACAAACATATATATCTTGTTTATTTGAAACAAATGAAGATGGAGACAGAAACGAAACTTCGAGGTGATTTCTGTTTCGCAAATTAACATATTAAAATTTTGTTTTTTGTTTTAAACACGTGATTATATAGCTTGATGCCCCCACTGCTACCGCCAGAAAAGGGGTCTAAATTAAAACCAGATAAGAGAGAGCTAGTAGAGTCCAAAAATAGGAAGGAATGCATTAATATATATATATATATATATTATAATATGATATGAGTAATTAGTCGTTAGGTGAGGCATGAATAAGATGGTTGCAGATTCATGGTACATGGTCCATTCACGGATATTTCACATTTATTTAATATGGTAATTATGACAAATGACGATGCCTGATGATCCCGTGCTCTTTTTGTGAGTACCAACCCAGTCTAATGGTCAAATCAGTCATCATCTTCATCCCCCAGCCGCCGTGATGCGCCTTCTAGTGCTCGTTACTTCACTACAATTACAATATATGTCCCTTCCCTTCCCTTGTGTTGCTGTCGGATTATTACGTGCCACACTTTTTCTTTTGTTTTGCTTTATTTCTGTCCAATAGTATCCTAAAGTGCTCTGGACCAGCTATCTATTTTCTGTCACAAATGCTGTAAAATCCGACTCGAAGAAGGGCATGCATGCTTCCTTCATTTTTAAAATGGGTTTGGCTTTGCTGAAATTTAATTTCAGTTTTTAAAAACTATAGTGTATATATTATAATTTTTTTACAGAACCTAAACCTAATCCTTGGCACTTGGCTTTTCCTGAGTCACCTCTCGTGTCATCTCTATTCGAAAAAAATAAGATTCATAATTAAAATTAAGGAAAAGTATTTATATTTCCTCAAAAATTAATTCACACTTATTAATTTGTCCACTATTGGTCCTGCTTGCGTCCCCACGGCTACCGTGGGTCACTAGATCACCTACTACTTTCTGTTTCTTTTTTTCACTGAATATTTATAGGTATTTTGTCTTTTTGAAAATTTTAAAGGTGTTTTTGTCTTTTTGACAGACAAAAGGGGAACATTGCAAATTTTTTATAGTTTGGAAGTGTTAAATTATTGATTAAGTAATTAAATTTATATTTTCCTATTTGTTTAAGCTTTTGTGATAATATGGTATCAGAGCCAAAGGTTAAAAGGGAGTTTGAACCCACACCGCACATGAGGTCGGGAAGTGTTGAAGTATTGATTAAGTGATTAAATTTACTTCGTCTTATCAGATTAAGCTTTTGGGATAACTAGAAATTTAACAGGAAGGAAATTACATTTTTTTTTTATTAAAAAATGTATGATGAAGAGACCAACTATAGTTATTCTACCTAGACGTGATCATAGTAGCACGTGTCCACTAGAAGCTTGCACAGAGGGCCTAGACGGTGAGAACCACAAACATTCCCTCACGTCCAAGAAAGCCATAACTTGACCAAGTTCCATCATGACATCAGTGCTAGAACCTAAAGTGGCTAATACTAATAGGATTAAAAATTCTCATTTTGAGAGTCGAACTCTTTTCCTAATACATTTCTAACCATTGAAAATTTTCTTGAGGTCACTAAACTACCACCACTCAAGGACATTACAGATTGAATATTAGTTTGAGGGGTATGTATACCCTACTTTTCCCTAAAATTAATTTGTTCATTTAAATGGTGAAGGCATGTCAAGAAGGAGTTTGATTATTGTCTCTAATTTGGTATTGCCGGAAAAGATCTTCTCAATTTCAAATAAAATAAATAATATAAATTTTACGGTTAATATTTGTGTATTAAATGATATATATGATTCCATATTTTTAAAATTTTAAACAACTAACTTTATATATAATATAAACCATTAAGTCTCCAAGAGGTAGCTTAATCGGCTGGGACCACGCCTCATGAAGTGTAGGTCACTAGTTCAAATACACCCTCTCCCTTTTTTGTGTGGATATGTCAAAAAAAATATATATATATATAAACCATTAAATGCACAAATTTTAATTTTTGACAAAAAATAAATATTACTTATTCCAATTAAAATAGATAGATTTTTTTTCCGCAAGTCAAGGAGGAGTTTGATTATTATCTCTAATTTGTCATTAATCAAGGCGGTGGGAAGGGAGAAACTGTTGAAGGCGCATTCTAGAAGGTTATTGGGGCTCATCCAAATTCCTTAGTGTTTATCAATATTCAATAGGCCGAGGCCATGAAGTAAACTTTGAACTCCCGCTTTGCGTCTTGTCCAGTTGTCCCTTGTGTAGTTCGTTCGGTGATAGAAAAAGTGAGAATTAATAATAATAATAATAATAAATTTAAGGGATAACTTCCTTTTATACTTACGTATTATCACACGATCAGGTAATTTTTAAAATTTTAAAATTTTTTAATTTATATTATTAAACTTTTAATTATAATCAATTTAAACCTATCTATCAGATTTTAAATGTTAAAAGTAAATTAATGACATTTATGCCCTTGATGTTTTTTTATAAAATTTTAAATTTACTTTTAATTTTAAATTTTAAAAAATAAATAAATTGAAAATCAATGATATTTTAGTCATTTTTGTATTTTCTTTAGAACTTAACGGTTAAATCTGATGAAGAAGTTCAAATTAACTACAATTGAAAGTTCATAGATTCAAATTAACAAATTTTAAAGTTTATGAAGTTTATCAAATTGCATGATAATTAAATTTTTTTTTTTTTTAAAAGTGAATTTATCCGTAAATTTAATATATCTATTCAAAACCGTAGAAGCTCGAGATATGGAGCTGATTGATCTGGACGAAGTTAATGAGCATCTAAATAGTAAATATGTTGATCGCGACTCGCAAGCCAGAGCCCGAGGGACAGAGGTGGACGCAAATATGTTGATCGCAACTAAATAGTATATTTATTTTATTTATTTATTTTTATTTTTTAAAGTTCAATTATTTGGTATGTTTCTAATTTGTATGAAGTGTTCCCCCAAAAGTTAATGTCGTGCCCTCATTGGTTATCGACAAACCTGTTACAGCAGTGCTAGAAAGAGTCAAATTATATTAGAGATAATTATCTTTTTCCTCAATTAACTATAGCATTTTGATACCTTTTTTTTCTTCATGAACTATTAATTATGATACTTGATCCCATCAAATTACCATTTTATGATATTTTCTCTCATTCTGTCAGTAAAAAAAGTTAAAATTAATAGTCAACGGTCATGTGACTTGCATATGCTATTTAATTTTTTTTCCTTCCCATTTTGCCCTCACTTCTCATGTGTTGGTTAGATTAGGGTTTAAGAGGAAGGGCAAAAGTGGAAGAAAAAAAATTTAAAATGGCTTATGTAAGTCATATAACCGTTGACTGTTAATTCTAACCTCTTTGAGTCTTTGACTAATGGAATAGGAGAAAGTGTCATAATATAGTAGTTTGATAGGATCAAGTGTCATAGTTGATAGTTCATTGGAGAAAGTGTCAAAGCGCTGTAGTTTATGGAGGCAAAATGTAATTACTCTATTATATTATATTAATCACTCATACTTATGATATCGTTTGAACGTGATATTCAAACATTTTTATACTCACACATGTATATTGAACAATTTCTTGTCCGTAGTTAGACCACTCCTCTAAACCGAACACCACAATCAGCACTTATACCACTTGTTAGAAAAGTTGATAATTATGAACAAAATTTCAGTGAGTCCATAATATAATATGTTATGACACCATTCAACCTAAAAGCTTAAAATTATGAGTTTGAGTCCAAATCATGGCCTACCTCTCTGCATGCCTTTGTTTTTTGTTTTTCCCAATAATATCATACATATACATATATAATGCAATAACAGGGGAAAGGGAAGGGGATTAAGGACGGTCTCTTTCACTTTTACTTCTGACAAGAAAAAAGAAAAAAAAAAGAGGTGAAAATATTCCATAACAATAATATCATATAGGATTATATTCAAAATGGGGAAGTAATTATGGACCATCATGCAATACTACAAAATTTCCATTAACTAAAGTACATAACCCAATATTTGTTATATTATTGGATATGTATTATGATTTATGTATACATGAATTAAGAAAGATGGCCAATTTATTTTGTTCCAGCGTAAAATAATTTTTAAAAAATATTTTCGGTAGGTTGAGAATATGGCTCTAATACAATTTATTTTTTTATTTATCCAAAAAAAGACTATATTTTCGCTCACAAAAATCTAACAAATAAATTTATCATATCTTAGAGCATCTCCAGCAATAAGATGTATTCTACCTATTCAAAAAGTAGAATTCTTTATTTTAACTACCCATTTTTTAATGTTAACTTCAATAAATTCTCTATTTCATTAGTTACTTACTTTAAAATATTATTTTTCATTATTTTTTTATTATATTATTGCCAACACTTAATTAAAGGGAAAAATAATCACATATATAGAAATCATTAATAAAAAAAAAAAATAAACACATATGAGGAACATTCGTCTCACATGCAGGTACTAATTCTTAAAATTAATAAGAAAAATAAATATATGCAATATAACTAATAATTCTTAAGACTGGTCATGCATTTCCCACGTGTTTCACCAGGTCGGATTGCAACTGAGAATGAATTTGACGATCTCTAATGCTCAAATGCCTTTGAATGAACTCAACAAATCCAGGAGTATGTTCGTGAGAAACTTGTTCAGAAAGGAAAATAGAAGAAATAAACGTAGGAAGAAGAAAAAGGTTTGAGGGAAAAGGAAGAGATTGAATACCCAATATATATATATATATATATTGGAAATAATATTATATTCAATCTATTGTGTTATAGTGAATAGCTATTTGTACCTATTCACTGTAACAGTTAATGTATAATAAGTAATATGAAACAATTCTGTTAGAGCAAAAAAAATGACAAAAATAGCTAAATATAACTAATATCTCTCTTTTAGCTATACTGGTGGAGATACTCTTATATATATATATCTCTCTAAAAAATGCCAAAATCATATATATATATTTATATATGATTTTATTAATTGGGACTATAATTAGGTTTTAAAAGGGGGAGTTGTAAGTGACCAGTCAAGCATGGTCGAAGTTGAAAGTTTGAAACTTGATTTACATAAAAATTCTGGCGCAACTCAATAATTGCTTGGCGCATGAAAAATGTGTGAATTGCACATGTCCTACCTTTATGACGCCTAGAATATTAGATGCATGAATCATCTAGAACCTTAATTATTATAAAAAAATAAAATAAAATTCACAGGATAAACCTCGTATTCTTAAGACACAAAAGAAATGATATATAAATTTATTATTAGAAAAAACAAATTGATTTATATGCATGAATGATCTGTTTGTATGTTGATTGGGGGGGGGGGGGGGGTAAATGTGTATATATTTCCTGGCTGTCAGTGGTTACCTATGCAAAATGTAAAATATATGATGCTTGTCATTATTGTTTGAAGAATGTTTGTGCCAAAACTCATACCATGCTGTCAGTGGTTACAAGATAGGTACGAAGCCAATGTAAAGCTGATTAATTAGAAAGGATTAAAATAATTAATTAAAGTTCCTAAGAGGTAGCTCAATCGGCTAAGACTACACCTAATAAAGCAGAGGTCACTAATTCGAATCCTCCCCCCTCTTGTGTGGACATGAAAAAAAAAAGAAATTAAGAAAAATGTTATTGGTATCATGAATTAATCAGCTCGCTCCACGTTAATTTGGTACTCATCTCTTGACAAAAAAATTGAAATCCATAAATATTTCTCTTCTGTTATTAAGTTTCGTAAAATTTTAACAGCTTAAGAGATTGGAATTGGGAAGGTCACTTGGCTTGAAAAGTTTATAATGAGAGAATTAAGTGAATCTTATATCATTTAAATTTGGACAAAATTTTCCTCAAAACTAGCTTATAAAAGTGACATGTGTCCCTTGAACATGTGAGATGCACATTTTTTTTAATAGAAATGACAAAGTCGGAATAAATTTTATTAAAAACTCATGTATATTTCACATGTTATTAAAAAAAATGGACATATATTACTTTTATAGACTAGGTTGAAGAAATTCCTCCAACCTAATTTGGAGAAAAACTTTGCTCTTTAAATTTGGCTTTCAGCATGCCTTTTTTACTGTCCAAATTTAATTTCAATTGAATTAGACTTGAACATGCTTCTACGTGAGTTGGATATAATATCGGTGTGGAAAATCTAAACAATGTTAGGTGGTTGGTTCATTGATTTTTGTTATAGTTTTCCTATTAACTTCAATGAAACTACATCCCCAAAGGGTAACTGTGAATCACACCTAATAAAGCGGAGGTCACTAGTTCGAATCTTTCATCTACCTTCCCTTGTGTGGAGATGTCAAAAAAAAAAAAAATTAAACAAAAAAAAAAACCTTCAATGAGAGCAAGAAGCATAATTTGAAAAACAGGGGAAAGTTTAATATGTTTAATTTTCATTATCTGATCTCATATCCTAAGCAGTAGTTCACTAATTCTCCGTTTTAGAACATGAGGTTTTGGATTAAAACCCATTAGGCGTGGTAAATTGTGGGATTTGGGGCTATTATTATATAAAGTATTTGACTTTAAGCAGAGCAGTTAAAATAAAATAAAATAAAAGGCATAAAAGTTATTTTTCTTGCCAATAACTCAATTTTGAAAACAAAAATTGAGCTATTTGGCACAGACTCAGCCCACGAAATGGTTTTATGGAAGGTAATGTGCTATGGAGATACTTTATATTTTTCAGACTAAAGACCAGTTGTGAAAAAAATACAGTACATTGATTGAAGATGCGAAGATTGTATTGTACAGTTTTAAATCTTTACTTGTGACGCATACAAGAAGGAAAACAAATATGGTAGCACACATATTGGCAAATGAGCCATTAAAAAAATATATGGAGGAAATTTGGATTGAAAACTATCTTGATTTTCTTCACAATGTAAACACTGAAAGTTGTAATCTTTGATGCTTTTGGAATAACTGCAGTGGTGGATGCAAAAGGGGCAGCGTACGGACGCACGCTCCCCCAATTTTTTTTATTTTTTTTTAAGTAATCTTTTTTAGTTTTTTTATCTTAACCCATACGCCTCCTTCTCTCGCCTCTCCTAATACGAATTCATTTTTCTCTCGCCCCCCTTAATACAAATTTTTATATCCGCCACTGAATTAGTGAATGAATGAAATTTTACTTTAAAAAAGAAAGGAAAAAAAAAAAAAACATAGCTGTTGTTTTTTTTGACATGTTCACACAAGGAAATGAGTATGAGAGATTCGAACTAGTAATCTCCGCATCATAAAGCGTGGTCCACATACGATTGAGCTACCCCTTAGAGACATAGGCTGTTAAACATATAATAATTGAATATTAAGGAGGAATATACGTTGGCATATCCATTTTTTGTTTTTTACTTCACTTTGCCATGAAAAGTGAGATTCGATTTTACCAGAAACAAGAAATACACTGAATTGACACTGAAAATAAAGATTCAAGAGAGAATGAACATGAGCAAGAACAACAACAAGAACAAAAGTGACATGGAACATATACTTAAAAAATTAAAATGGGGTTCATCCTTTTTTTCTCTATTTGCGGATGTAATTGGTACATGAATCTGTGTAATTCATCAAACCAAGGCTATCAAATCCATTAAAAAGGTTGTCAAAAGTGACAAAAGTTATGGATTATGGATCCCCTGAAATTCAAATCTGCAAGATATCAATGGAGAGTGCTTTTCAATGAAGTCAAGGAATAGTGAAGAAATAATTAGTTGTTAGGCGATATGGGTCCACATGAATTTCAGTCTCAAATGTAACAATCTTAATTACTTGTTTATTCACCAGAACACTTCTGAGTTCACATTATAAACATGTCGAGGACATGATTCATTACCTTAAAACTCTAGTGTCTCTGTCTCATATAGATGAAGCCTTTGGCTACTACTATGGCCAGGCTCAATGCACCTATGATTCACTACTGATAAGTGTTTGGCTTATCTGATAAGAACTCTGAACTCATCCAAACAAGTCCTTTTCCTCAGAATAAAAAAATGTGTACATTGTTGCAATGCTAGTGCCAATAAGTTAAATTAACTAATTATTCACAGCCTTCTAGTGCCAAATCCTAGTATCTAATGCATAATTACAAAGATTTGGTGCCCCCACTCATGGAATATGCTTAGTTGATCACCTCTAATCTTGAATTAGGATTCCATATCTCTTTTTATTTTCGGTATATATGTACTATTGAAGCAATTCTTCTAACGACCGGACTGACAGTGGGTCACTGTTATAATAGAAAAATATTAACCATGCAGTTGTTATAATTATTATCATGTAGTGGGCTTGTGTCATTATTCCTATGTCGTGGGAAATTATGCCCACGTTAATGGTTTATCTGAAGTGGAACTTATATAGTAGATTTTATCTCCAACATATACAGTAACCAAATCATATTTGTAAATCATAAGATGATATTTCCAAAGAATAGTCAAAAATAAAAAAATAAAAAATAAAAAATCATACGATCATCTAATAAAACCTGATATCATTAATCACAAATGAATTGAAACCTTCCTTCTAAAATTTAAGATATAGTATATTAGTCCACCAAAAGCACAATTATAATCAAAATAATTTTTGTGGTCTAGTGATATCTTTTCTCATATAAAGTAACAGGTTTTAGTTTCATACATGGTATCGTAGGGATATTTAATTTCTTTTTAAAAAAAGAAAAATAGAAAAAAAAAAAAAAAAAAAACACGAAAATGACAGCAGGCTACCTTGAATTTTGTAAAAGGGGGGAAGACTATACACTATAGAGTACACTGGGTAACCTGTCATTCCTATTTCCGACCATTGTCTCTAAAGCACGAGGTTTGTGGGCCTAAGTTAGTGATGAGCCTTTTAAACCAATCATAGCCCAAAAAGAAGTGCTTGAATTAAGCAATTTTAATCTCACCCATCTAAGTGTTAATTAGGGAAAAATGTAGAGGTTTGGAGTTTTGACAAATAACACAAATTTCTTACAAATTATTTGTAAAATTTGTAAGAAATTCTTATAAATCAGTCTTTAAAGGTGACATGTGTTTTTTTAAGCTAGTAAAAAAGCAGGTGAGAAATATAAGCTATTAAAAAAAATGTTTTTCACATGCAATGAACACATGTCACTTTTTAAAAAATTAATGCTATAGACACTCACTTTAGGTGGCTCCTAGCCTCCTACTCTTATTATTGGATCAAAATCCCATAATAATCTATCAAAAATCCAATGGTGAGAGTGGGTGACACTTAATAGTATATGAGAGTGGGAGTGTGTGTATGAAACATTTACAAACCAACTTGAAAAATGCTACTCAATAATAAAACACAATTTATGTGGAATTAACGGATATTAAACAACATGCAAGCAATCACCAAAATATAAAAATTAGACATAAAGATTTTGGTGACGAAGATGAAACATTTTAGAAACCGTTCTAAAAGTAAAATCTCTCTGGAGCAGCCAAACCAAGAAAATCACTATCAAAAGATTGTCCAGAGATTACAGACACTAGGAATACTTACAAACCGATACAAGAATTTGACTCTGTAAGATCGACAAGCCTCTAACTTGTATTCTCGCTCACAATCTTCTCCAACATGATTCTCCATTACCGAACCCTTCTAATAGACTTCTCAATAGCGCTCACAGTCAAACTAACAGAGATCCTCTAAGAGGAACAACAAGGCTCACAATAATCACTCTAAGCACAGCCTCTCACAAACTTTTTGGGGGTGAAAATTCGTATCTCTCTCTTTCTATAAATGTGTATTTATAATAGCCCCATCATCCCTAGACCTAGGAAATAGTTTAAATTCAGGTATGTTTCATTTAAACTATTTCAGGTATGTGGCGTCCGGATGGGAACATGTGCCATCCGGACGGGGCAACAAAACACGGCGGACGAGATTGCACACAAGCCATTCTACCCAACTCCGTAGTCTTCTCTTTATGGCCCGTTTTGACCTAGAAAACATTGGACTTAGCTGAACCTTGTGAAACATGACTTTATAGATCTTTGAGTTAGCTTTCCAACGCCGCAAAGTTTTCTCCAATCAGAGGCCTGAAACTCTAGATATGAAATTTGTAGTAAATGTCATCCGGACGGGCTTGCAAACGAAATTGCGGACGAGGCTCTCAGGAAAAATAAAATTCTTCGAGCGTTTGGACAACCTTACGGGTAGCAGTAGCCATGCCACTCCCAGAGTGTTGAGTCATGTTACCTAGAGAATAATAACCGTGTAAGTCTAATGACTTAGTAAGTAAACCTTACAACATAGATATGACATGAGCCCAATTAATGAAAGTAAACGTGCAATTTGAGTAAGAATAAAAAGAGGCATTACCTTCGTTAGTACACCATTTTGGTAAGGTTCAGGTTTTCTTAAAAGATTGTGTGTGCTATCGACGATAACTACCTAATATTTTAATGCAAGAAAAAGGCTAATGCTTTATAGGTCTTAACTCTCATATATGGTCTACTCGATATATTACCCCATCTTAGTAGGGTTAGCCCTGTTCCAAGGGACCTGTAGTACAATGCCAGCGCCCCAGGCATTGCACGCTACTGTACGTAACACTAGCGGCACGATCGAGTTCGACCTCAGGTGGCCTACACCGCTAATGACGTCCGTCCTGTAGTGACCAACCATTGGGAATGGCTGTACCTTGGTCACGAAACCATTGGATCTACAACTCCCATATAACATACACATTTGACCATAGTATGAAGTCTATATAGTAAGCTCATGGCCGTTTATACCGCACATACCGGCGTACCATGTCATATGATGCATCTTATCAACCAATTCATAATGCAATTTACCAAGTAATTATAAAATAGACATGCTTATATCATACTCGTAGTCAGTTAAATGACATATCCAACATTTTTAAGTAAAAAGGCTGTAAAGGTTCACTTACCTCGCGCATTCGAGCGAATCCTTTGACCAAGTTAAGTCCTGTTATAACGGATACAAGACACCATTATTTTAAGCCTTACGTAACCTAGAAATATGGCTAAGCTAGTGTGTATACGTGCGAAACTAAAAAATCAGTGCTTTGCCTACTAACCATACGTCCGGCCCCGATGGCCTACGTCTGTACAGTGAGTTAAGCATACCTTTAAGTTTTCGAACAACACTTGATCCCTACATCATTTATAGACCTCTAAGCCTCTTCTAAGCTAACAATTAAGCACATGCAACGTAAGGAATCAAAACACAATGAAACTCTAAAGATTTTTTAAAAACATTAACACTTTTGAGAAACGGTTAATTAGTACTTTGGAAATCTTAACAAGGCATAACTAGGAGGTAAACCAGTGCTGAAATGTAAAGAAAACAGAGCTTACCCCGAAGCTTAGCAAAGACATGGGCTTTTCTCCTCAAAATTTCCCCCCAAACTCACAATTCTCTCAAGATATGAATCTCTCTCAATTCTGGCAGCCTATGGGTGTGCCAAAGCTCTGAATGTGCGTGTGGAAGAAGAGGAGGGAAGGGGTATTTATAGGAGAAGGTCGCCACTAACTCTCTGAAATAGCAGTGGACGTCCGCCAACCCTAGCGTACGTCTGATACTATTTGTCCAGTAGTCCAAAGAGTGCCTTATACCTTCAGGTATTAACCAGAGAATATTTCAAAAAGTAGTGTACGTTTGTGTGGTCCCACGTACGTCCAGTGGTCCCCACACGTATGTCCGCGCTAAAAACAGTGGTGTACGTCCGCCCCCAAACGATTAGTATTTGGCTTCTATTTTCTAAGCGATTAAGGTATTGTTGGGTTAACATTAAGGGATTGGGTCTTCGTTAAAACAATTCTTTTGAAAACAATGTTATCCACTTTTGTAAGTTTTTGAATAATAAAAATGGTTGTTTTTATCGGGGTATTACACTCTCCCCTCCTTGTAGGAATTTTGTCCTTGAAATTAAGAGTTTTCAAAATAAAAGATTAAACGACTGTTTTTGAAAAAGATTTGCAATTCAAAACTTAAGAGAAGAAAATATTGTATCAAACATGCCAAACAAGCACAAGCAGTCATATATACAATTAAAATTGCCACCCCCCAAGGTGGACTTATATTGTAGCGGAATACACCCAAAATTGCCACTGCCGTGGTGGACTTAACCGAAACAAAACATAAACATCGAAGAAAACAGCAAACTACAAGTGTGATCGCCTCCTCGAAGTCGGCTCTGCAAACGCTTATCCTGGTGTCCCTCTCTCTCCAGGGCTCCCTCTTGCACTAGGGCTCCCACTCACTCGGCTAAAGTTGGAGCTGGGAATGCTGTAGTCCTTAACATCAAGAGATCCCATGAGATGGTTCTGCAGTTGATCCAGAACAGCACAGTCTTCAACCCGAGCCCTCTACAGCTCTCGCAGGATCTGCTGTGTCTCACGCTGAGAAGCCTTGAAGCGATCCAGATGCTCCTCTAACCTAGCAGATGCCCCACCAGCTCAGACTGCTCTCGGTGGTCGCTGCGACCTCTGCTTCGGCTCAACTTCCCGCAAGTGGGCCTAGCTTGCATTTAGAAAACGCGTTCCCATGTGTCCCCTCTCTGGCTGAGTCTCCCTTGGTCCTGCCATTGGCACTTCTGCATGCTCAGTAATCCGGGTGACTAGGGCCCCGTACGGTAATGCAACGCCCTTGTCTGTGAGCCGGATCGACATCATCGTAGAAGTGACTAGGGAGCCGAAATCGATAGGAGCCTCGGTCAGCAGGGCATAAAGACAGCGAGCTCTCTCCATGGTGATAATCGTGTGGCTGATCACAGGGAGTATCTGACTAGCCAAGATGTGATAAATGCACTGGACTTCATTACTGAAGTCGCTCATCTAGAAACTGCCCTCCCCGTCTAACTCCATCTGGTGAGGGCACCCTTCGGGGAAGCACCCCACTATATCAGCATTGGCGGGGAGATAGTTGACTGGCCATGGGTAAACCAGGTTATGCATAAAAGGCGCTCCGGTAATGGTGCTGATGAGTGTGGGATTCACCTCGATCTCTCTCCCTCTAATCCAAGACCGGAAGGAGTCACCACGTCTCTAATGGAGGTTCGCGTAGAACTCCCAGACTATCTCCTCTATCGTAGGGCGGTAATCCTCCACAATATCAGTCCAACCCTAGGCCTCCAACACTGCCTGTACCCTTAGGGTGCACTCATCAAAGTCTGCCACCTCTACTCCTCTCTCGATGATAACTCTGCGCCTACTATAGTAGAGGTTGAAACGACGCCAGATCTTATCCTTTTTGAAGCGTGTCCGGTTATAAATGAGGTGTTGATCCTCCTCATCAGTGGCAGTGCTGGCCTTCCTAACAGGCTCCTCAGAGTCTGACCCGCTACTGGTGGTGTCATCGGCCCCTACATCCTCCATCACCACCTCTGGAACGGACTCAGTACCCTGGGCATCCTGAAACGGATCATGGGTCGACGGTGTCACTGGCGTGCAGAAGAGGATGCGGCCTCATTGGCTCGTGTTCATACCATCTTCCTACACGGAAAACTCTTATCAACACTAGGCTTACAATTCTATGCAAAAATCTACCCCATGCAAAAACCCATGCAGACTGTCCTATCTCTTTATGCTAATACGAGGTGTATGGAAAAGTGTAGAAGTTAAATAAGGATTGGTGATTGTGAATTCACAGCTAGGTAAGATTGGGTGGTTCAAACGATGCCTGAAAGATTTAGGGTGCTCAGACCCATGGCCGATGTCAAGAGTCAAAGTCTGTTGAAGAGTACCTAGGCAACTCATCAGATGATTTGGTTAGGGATTTTGGCTTCAAGGGCTTAGTATCTTAAAAAGGTTGATAGCAAAGTAATGGTATTTTAAATTAAGGCATAAAAATGCTTGAGATTTCAATTAACTAGATTGAAGTGAAATATCTAGCAACGAATTAGGGCTTATTAAACCAAGGTAGATCACAAAAGTCAAAAATACCCTTTCTAGGAATAGAAGGGCATTAAGGTCAATATAGGGTTCGGGCATGATTTCAAAGACCGGGTTTGTAAACTAGGTCCTTGGTAAGAGGGTTTATGGGTGCAATTGGATAAACAAGGTTGAATTGGTTTTACGGAATTGAATTTGGGCAAAACCCTATTATTTAGGTTTAAGGGGCATTTTGGTAATTTTCGAATTTGGACGAAAAATGCCAATCCAAACGGTCCAAATCATAGACCAGGTTTAAAACTGCAAGTTTTAGGCCTCAATTGGTCCAAAGGACCCCAAGAAATCACAATATCAACAACAATCCGAAATCCCAAATTTCAACAGCTAGGGTTTTGACCCAAAATTTTTGATCGATTTCGGGCAAAACGAGTGAGTGGGTTTTGTTTCTAGATCATCATGGAAGGGTTAGGTCTCATTTCATGCATCAATTGCATGAAGGAATCAAGAAATCTCAAGGGTTTCGGATTTAGGGCAAAAACCCCTAAATCTGAATGGGTACAATTTCAGTGGGGGAAATGCACAAAATCCATGCACATGTAACCTATAACACGATCCTAGTTCACAACCAATCCAGCTAATATGCAAAAATGCATGAAAATTAAAGATTTAAAACAAAACCCTAAAGTTGAGAAAATTTGAAAAACTTGAGGAAATCTTCGTACCTTGTCTTAATCTTTGAAAATGGAGACAGGGATCTTTGAAACCCTTAGAGACTTGGCTGAAAATCACTTTGAAAGTGTTTGGTTTGAGGGAAATAGTGAGAAAATGAAATGAATAGGGTTTGAAGATGTTCCGCCACTTTTATAAAATGCTAGGTTAATGGCGTACGTCTGGTCACGGGTGCGTATGTTTGCTTAACCCTAAAACACTTTTTATTTTTGAAGACTTTAGAAACTTCAAAACACAGAAACGTGGGAAAGAAACTAGGCATTTCAAAATGATTTTATTTCTAAAATTCGAGGTATAGTGAAAATTCATTTGCGCCTTAAGATCAACCCTGGATGCCTAAACACAAAACTCACCACTTCTAAGTGTGAGAGAAAACCTAACTACTTAACAACTATGGATTACTACCCCAAGGCCTAACACTCCTCAAACGAGTCTTCAGACGGGTCTTCTTCATCCTTAACGAGCGCCTCATAGTCCTTGTTGATGCTGGAGAGGAAAGCAACCCTTTGACGATCGAATCCCTCTGGTAACGCTCCCACCTTCAGCAGTTGGATCTCTTCCCGTTCCATTAGGGCATATTCATCCGAAATCTGGGTCAAATGAGTATGCATCACCCACTTCCTTTCCTCATTAAGATGAAGGTTAAACCTCCCAGGGATAGGTGGGAAATCTCGTATCGCTGAGATATTGCAGCACTTTGGTACTGCAGATTTCTTCTTGGTTGCTGCTCGCGTCTTCTTTCCCTTAACTGGCTCAGAAGCAGGTGAAAGCTTCGGCTCCTGGCTATACTGGGTTGAAACCATGCGTTCACCAGAGCGAGGTTGGTATCCAGGTGCATAAGGCTCGAACTCAGCTGGCCATTCGCGAACAGTCGGTCAGCGTCTATAACCATCGCACATTTGAGTATGAAGAAGGATCAAGTGCCTATAACGTAGAATAGACGATCCCATTTATCCCAAGTCAAACAATCAAAAAGGCTGTTACACTAGCCTGCACCAACAAACAAGGGAACTAAACCTATCCTATGCTCTAGTTCCTTAAGATCAAACCTAGATGTTGTAACCTATTCTCAGATTTACAGCTACGGTCGGCAAGACCATGAGCTCTGATATCATAACTGTAACGCCCCCAAAATTAGCTTCGGCTAATTCGGTGGAGTCACCAGCAATTAACCCATTTAGGTTAACTTGTGGCTAAAAGGGAAATTACCCCTCTATAGCTATCAAAATAAAAGCATTGGAAGGTGAATAAATTTGAGAAACTAATATTCATCAAGTAAGAACATGGAGCAACTAAGAAATAATGACAAACCTATAACCATTTCAAGTTCTAAACCATACGGGTAGCAGCAGCCATGCCACTCCCAGAGTGTTGAGTCAAGTTACCTAGAGAATAATAATCGCATAAGTCTAACGACTTAGTAAGTAAACCTTACAACATAGGTATGACATGAGTACAATTAATGAAAGTAAATGTGCAATTTGAGTAAGAATAAAAGAGGCATTACCTCCGTTAGTACACCATTTTGGTAAGGTTCAGGTTTTCTTAAAAGATTGTGGTTTACTATCGGCAATAACTACCTAATATTTTAATGTAAGAAAAATGCTAATTCTTTATAGGCCATAACTCTTATATATGGTCTACCCGAGATATTACCCATTATCGACATGGTTGGTGCTGTCCTGAGGGACCTGTAGTACAATGTCGGTGCCTAAGCCATTGCACTCTATCATACGTAACATTAGTGGCATGACTGAATCCGACCTCGGGTGGCTCACACCGTTAATGACGTCCGTCCTGTAATGACTAATCATTAGGAAATGCTGCACCTTGGTCATGAAACCATTGAATCCAAAGCCCCCATATAACATACACATTTGACCATAGTATGAAGTCTATATAGTAAGCTCATGGCCGTTTATACCACACGTATCGGCGTACCATGTCATACGATGTATCTTATCAATTAATTCATAATGCAATTTACCAAGTAATTATAAAATATGCATGTTCATATCATACTCGTGGTCAATCAACCGACATATCCAACGTTTTTAAGTAAAAAGGTTGTAAATATTCACTTACCTCGCGCACTTGAGCGAATCCTTCGACTAAGTTAAGTCATGTTATAATGGATACAAGGCACCGTTATTCTAAGCCAGAGTGTATATGTGTGAAACTAAAAAACTAGTACTCTGCCCACTGATCGTACGTCTGGCCCTGATGGCGTACGTCTGCTTAGTGAGCTAAGCACAGCTTTAAGTTTTCGAACAATACTTGATCCCTACATCATTTCTAGACCTCTAAGCCTCTTTTAAGCTAACAATTAAGCACATGCAATGTAAGGAATCAAAACATAATGAAACTCTAAAGATCTTTTAAAAACATTAACACTTTTGGGAAATGCTTAATGAATACTTCGGAAATCTTAACAAGGCATAACTAAGAGGTAAAACAGTGCTGAAATGTAAAGGAAACAGAGCTTACCTCAAAGCTTAGCAAAGACATGGGCTTTTCTCCTCAAAATTTCCCCCAAACTCACAATTCTCTCAAGATATGAGTCTCTCTCAATTTTGGCAGCCTAGGGGTGTGCCAGAGCTTTGAATGGGTGCGTGGAAGAAGAGGAGGGAAGAGGTTTTTATAGGAGAAGGTCGCCACCAACTCTTTGAAAAAGCAGCGGACGTTCGCCAACCCTAACGTATGTCCAGTACTATTTGTCCAGTGGTCCAAATGGTGCATTGTACGTTCAGGTATTAACAAGGGGGTATTTCTAAAAGTGGCGTACGTCCGTGTGGGGTGTACGTCTGCTGTACTATTTGCAGAGTGTACGTTCAATGGTCCCACACGTTCGTCCGCGTTAAAAACAATGGCATACGTTCGCTTTACCTAGCGTACGTTCGCCTTAAGATGATTAGTATTTGGCTTCTATTTTCTAAGAGATTAAGGTATTGTTGGGTTAACACTAAGGGATTGGGTCTTTATTAGAACAATTATTTTGAAAACCTTATTATCCGCTTTTGTAAAAGTTTTTGAATAATAAAAAAGGTTATTTTTATCGGGGTATTACATTCGGCCACCCCCTTGGGCACCAAGGGGCGGCTACAGCCACCCCTTGGTGAAGCGACCCCAAATTTTTTTTTTTTTTTTGTCTTTCTTTTGAAAAAAGTATTTTTTTTAATTAAAAAAATAAAAAATTTAATTAGGTGGCCACATCATCAGTGATGACATGGTCACTTGTGCCAAGTATCAAATTTTCATTCGTCTATGTGTCAGTCCGTTAAGTCAACTAACGGTCAACTAACATAATGATTAATTTAGTTACTTTTCAAAATCACAAGGACTAATTTGGTCACTTTTCAAATCCTTGGAGGAAAAAAAATAAAGTTTTGAAATCCGAAGGGAGTATTGGGTATTTAACCATTTATTGTAATATATATGTTGCACACTAGAACGAAATTAACGATTAAAAAAAAATATATCTTGGGGGACATACTCCTATATTTCTTTATAAACAAAAACTTCACACCAATAAAATTCACCTTCTTTTTATGGTAAACATTTACGTGTGAATTTCAATTGACTTGGGCCTATTAATTCCACCTCAGCCTCCGAGGTTGATCTCTTCCAGGCTAATTCGAAGATTCCTGAGACACCTGGTTCAGAATTCATTTTTAATTTTGACCACACCTTCCACTTGTGTGAACATGCCCCAATTGTCCAGTGCATCCATACAATTGACATCTTTTCTTTTTTGTTTTGTTTAATGAAAGTTTTGCAATTGACATGATCTTTTCATCTTTGCACGACAACCTAACCTTCCTCAAAAGTCACATTTTACTGTTAAGTCATATAATATATATTTACATGGAATTAATAGAAAAAACTACAGTCAAAGGGGAATGGAAAATAACATATAAAAATTGTAAGGGTCAAAAAGCCATCATTGTGGAGATAATAATCAAACTTGGAAAAGTAATTGAAGTTCCTCTTTATTATGATAACAAAAAAAAATTATTTCTTCGCTTTTTGTTGGACACGACAAAGGTTTTGGATTTGAGATTCAACAAGCATTGACGTGTAACGCCTAGATGCAAGGTTCTCTAATAATCTTTAACATGTTATGGAATTGAAAAATATTAAAGATTATAGAGAGCCCTTATTATCAGGTTCTAGTATAAACTAGTTTTTTTACAGCATTTAATCACTATGTAACATATCATCAATTTAAGAAAAAATACAAAAAATGAAAGTAAAAACAACCACACTAAATCAGAGAAAAAAAAAAAAAAAAAACCTGTAGCCGGCAAGACCTAGGTGAGACCCACGCCTTGGGTTTGGTTGGGCGTGAACGCCTCAAATCCCGCCTGCTGTGACTCACCTCAAACCTCGCCGGCCGTGAACCACCGCAAACCCTGCCGGTTGTAACCTGCTTCAAAACTCATTTCTAATGCTTCAAAACCTATTTTTAATGCCTCAAAACCCGTTTCTAATGCTTCAAAACTTGTTTTTTGAATCAAAATTAAAACTTAGAGGTGGAAGGTTAACCCTTTAAAGCTTTTATCACCTTAAAATTTAATGTATTTTAGTCCAAGTTATTTTTGTGAATTTTTATATTTTTGCTTATGTATGTCAATATTAATTGAGGGTTGTAAAAATGGAGTTTTAAAGCTCATCATATAAGTTAAACTTAAGATTATTTATCCTCATGTTTTATTGAACTAATGTGTATGTGTTGGTCCTCATCAAATGTTGAATTTTCTTTTTAATAAGAGCTTAGGAGTATTGTCATATTAGCCCAATAAAATGAGACGAGACGAAGGTGTAATATGTAATATTACTTACAAAAATAAAATAGGTAAGGGCTCATTTGGTTTACGATTTTAAAAGTGTGATTTGAAACACAATTTTTTTTTTAAAATGTTAAGCTTTATAACAAAAATCATAGTTTGACCTTTAAGATTGTAGCTTAGCTTTCAAAATCGTGTATTTTTTTTTTAAAGCACAAATTTCCTGTTGTTTGAAAGCTCATTTTTCTATGTTTTTCAAATCGTAATTTTAAAGGGGAATGCTAGGTCTTGGCCTGATCATCCTATGTGGATTTTATTTTCTAAAATAGCAAAAAAGAAAATGGCCCTTATTTCTCTTACCCGGTTTTTAAAAAATAATATTCACGTAGGACTAAGAGAACACATAACATTTTTCTTTTTTAAATATGCAATCCCAAACAATATATATTATAGGAAAACACTAGATGTTTTCCGAGTTCTAGGCATATATTATTTTCTAAAAATCAGGTGAGAGAAATGAGGTCCAGTTTCATTTTAATTTTTTTTAAAAAAAAATAATATCCATCTAAGACCAAGAAAACTCGTAGCACTCTCTTATATTTTAAGCGATTTTGTAAACCCTAAATTATGTTTGCCATTACACCATTCCTGTATAATCAATCATGTTCTAGGGCATTCCACACTCTTCATTTTTCTTCAGTATTCAAACTTGAATAGAGAATTAATAGATAGATAGATAGATACCCTAGCCCCATTGACCGAATCATTGAGATACAATATTGAATTATTGATGTCTTGTCCAGGTAGTGACGTAGGATATGACCTATATTATACTATAATTCCTTGGCGCTTGTTGACATGTTGTTTCCACTTTTCTGCCCTGCCCTTTTATCCAAATATTTGCATTATTTTTCTTTAAAAAATCTGGAGAAAATAAGAAAAAGTGCTTACGATTTCATGCATCTTACATAGATTGAAGTCCCAGGAATAAGATGATTGGTTGAAGAAGAGAAAGCTAATTACATTAGTGGAAGAAGGAGGAGATAACAAATTCCTCTATCACTTTGACAGAGGAATTTTGTTCACACTTCAGGTATTCAAATTTTGCATCGAATTTTGTTCAGATTAAGTACAGGAAGTGCATTAAAAATGGCCATTGGCCCCAAAGAAGGGACAAATACTACGTGACACTTGTAAAGGACGCCATGGGCCTTGGCCCCTTCAAACAGTACGGTGTTCCCACACGTGGGCATTAGCTTTGGTCGGGTCAAGTTGTACACAAATTACCCTTTGACTTTGGTCACGCATTGGCTTTAACTTTAAGCCCAAACTGGCAACTGGCAACTGGCAACTGGCAACTGCCGAAGCCTCTTGCTAGTTGCTACTTACGTCCAAAGGTTAATTTATTAATTATCTGTTTGTATGTACCCGTATAAATAAAAGAGTTAAATATTTTTTTAATATATGTGGTTTCCATTAAAATTAAATAGTCATATGAATTTTAAAAAATATCATAAATCACATCTATGGTAAGGAAATAAATTCATTTGATACTTTCGTCGAAAGTTTATTACGTTTTTTAATGTAATGCCATGTCATCATTCCACGTGGGGTTTGGCCTGGAAGTGGAGTCACCCCCAAGGGCCAAATAAAAAAAAAAAAAGAGAAAGGGATTTGGTGTCGGGCCAAACCCCACGTGTAAGGGTGATGTGATGTTTTATTACAAAATTTAATATAATCTTGACCGAGGTACTAAATATGTTTATTTACTTATCACAAATACTATTTGTAATATTTTTAAAAATCAAAATGACTATTTAATTTTAGTGCAAACTACATGAACCAAAAAAATATTTAACCCTAACTAAAATCAGTGGGCCAACCCTCCTTTCATCGATTTTATTTTTTTATTTTTACTTTTAAATTTAGTAGTCAACCCCTCCCTCTCTGCATGCACTTTAATGAACATCAGCTCCCCACCGTCCGAAGAACAAGTCATAAACAAAGGGGTTTTTTCTTCTTCTTTTTTTTTTTTTTTAAAAAAATTAATCAATCAAATAACATTAACACGAAAAAAAACACATGGTTCATTTTCCTGAGGCAGGATTCATGAACATCTTCTTTCTTGAGCGACCAAACTTTCATGATCTCCAAAGATGACCCGAGAGTGAGCCCAGCCTATCATTTCGTAGTTAGAATTAGGCTTCAACATTGTCATGATCCAACTCTTAATTCATATAATTAACTAGGGACGACCCAAAAGAGTTTTTTTTTTTTAATTAAAAAAACCGAGAAAGGCTTCGGCTAGATGCATGTCTTGCAACAAGGAAATCGTTTTATGGGTGCATGAGAATACTGATCGATCATATTGTTTTGATGACATTTCTCCAAACTTGAAAAGAGGGTCAATTAATATCCTAATAAGTAATATTACTATTAATTATTCTGATTCTGATCATGAGATTTCCTACTTAAAGTTACACTTTTATGATCTCTTTTTGATATTGGTTTCAAGATGTGTGCTCCCCACGATACAATAAGCGTAAAAGTAGTGTTATGCGTACTACAACTTTTACCGAAAAGTTATTTACAAATTGTTGTGATAACTCATAATTATAAAGTCAGCATACAATTACTACTGTCAAACTCTTACTAGTGCAACAAAATCTATATATTATTCTCATATGTACAAAAAAAGAGTAGAATCCGAATACATTTTAAAAAATGCCTATCGGGTAAAAACAGATTCACCAGCTTTTTTGAATTTGATCGTGGATTTAGTCGAAGTATCGAATTTTTACACTGCCACGGAGAACCTTCCCAGAAAGACATACGTAGTCAATCCACGTTTTGAAGTTCTCGCACACAATCAGACCCACCTATAAAATAGACTCAAATCTGATCAATTTGAAATAAAGCACAAAGGTTACGTTCAATAGTAAGAGAAAAAGGGAAAAAGAAAAAAAGACAAAGAAGCCCAGCATGGAAGAGCCTCACAAGGGAAAGGACAATCAGAAGCACGAGGCCGAAGAGAAGGCGAGGGAAGAAGTCCGGTACCGGGGAGTCCGGCGGAGGCCATGGGGGAAGTTTGCTGCCGAGATTCGAGACCCATCCAGGCATGGTGCTCGTCTGTGGCTTGGGACGTTCGATACAGCTGAGGATGCAGCAAGGGCATATGATCGCGCGGCATTTAACCTAAGGGGTCACCTTGCAATTCTTAACTTCCCTAATGAGTATTATCCACAAGTCATGGGCTCTCCTCCTCATCCTCCTCGATTTTCATCATCATTTCCATGGTCTACTACTTCTTCTTCAGCTCCTGGTGGAAGTTCCGAAAGGGGATCAAGTTCATCTTCTGGACAAGAAAGGCAAGTTTTCGAGTTTGAGTACTTGGATGACAAGGTGCTGGAGGACCTTCTTGAATCAGAAGAGGAGAAGAGGAAGCGAACGCAAGGTTGAGGAGAAGGGAAAGAATGAATCAAGGTTAAATTTGAGCCCTTTCTCTATTGCTCTTGCTCTTCTAAAATACTATTTAATAGACCGCTATACAATCTATTATGCATACAATTATTAAGATAACGTGGTAGTGAAAATTAACTATTGATTCTTTTTCTTTATATAAACCCTATCTCTTTGATCCAAAATGCCGATTTTTATTACTACGTTTTTTGTTTTTTGAATTGTATAACATATTACTAAATATATAGCATTCTGGTATTTTGATTAATAGTTTTGAATTTTTATTAGTGTAATACGGAGAAAAAGCATAGGGATCGGAGTGTTGAATATGAAAAGAAGGACAAAGGAACATTCTTGCGTAGAATGGAGTTTTTACAGAAAGAGGAAATTTTGTAGATGATGATGATGATCATGAAAGAAACAACAATAAAAAAGAACCACATTAATTAATATAATTCTTCAAAATCCAATATTCAGTAACAATCTCTCACTGGAGTTCAGACAAAGCGAACAAATATTTGGATCATTGAGTTATTTGGTGGAGAAATCTAGAATGCAGCAACGCTAGCTAACAAACTTGATTGAAGCAACAGTTCGAAGATTAGAAGATTAGAACGCATCTTACCATAAGGCCATTCAATTTATTCAGTTGATGGTGATTGTTCAAATGAACCAATCAGCAAGAATAAAGGTTAAGAATCTTTATTGCTAATGTGATATTAGTGATAGTGAAAGTTGATCAAGAACGTGATCTCCAAATATACTTTCCAGATAATAACATGCACAGTTAATCATAAAGAAAATTCGAAAAGAAATAGAAATCGTTGTGATCATCATGGGACCAAATTAAAGTAATATCTTACTCATATACTCTGAATCTTCTTCATTAATCTTTCTAGGCAAATTACAGTAAGAGCAAGTATATATGGTGAAGACCATAATAGTAAGAGATGCCTATCATGAGAAGATGAACTTCTTCTTCTTCTTCTTCTTTTTTCCCTCTCTCTCTCTCTCTCTCTCAATAAAGATAGCAACCATCTGATATACACAAGATCTTAAAGGAAAGATTATAAATCATGGAGAACTTTTGGATCCTTAAGTAAAAAACTTAGCTAGGTCTCATCTTTAGAGGCAACGAAATGCATGATATTAGGCATGGTAAATCGACTAGACCTTAAAGAGAAAATGTAACAAAATTTTGTTTGGGAGGTAGTACAAAAGAATAGAATTAGGGGAAAGGGAAAATTCAGAAAATAGTGATCATGTAAATTTAAAAATCTGTAAAAATTGGGGTATTTCCCTTGATATCTTGTATTGACATTATTGTGTTTGTATTGTTGATAGCTTTTGATTGTATTGTTAGACAGATTTGATTAATTGATAATTTTGGTTGTGTTATTGACAGATTTGGTTGTATTGTTGTTTCCTTGGTGATCTAGCTCTAATGCTGAAGTGTGGTGTACCTTGTCGAGAGCTCTACATTATTTCCCTTTTAAACATTTATGGCCTATGCTCCATAAAACTTAAGCAAAAAATAAGTAGCAAAATTTTCTAAATTGATACTAAACTAAAAGTAATCAGCTTGAATTGAGTATGGAAACCCTAAAACCCTTAAACTTTAACTAAAACTATATATAAAAGATACCTCGACGATAGCATTAATTAAGTTTTTAATGATCTTCCAAAACCAATTCTCCACAGGCCGCATAACTTGAGGTTTCCTATTGAATCTTAAATTGGTTCACAAAAGAAATCAAATGATTATTTAAGATAAACTCAGGTTTCTCCCAAATCACTATGATCAACTTAGTGCATATTTAATTGAATTTCAACAAATTCCAGCTTCCTAGCTAGTCTTTAGATTTATTGATGCAAACTTGATATTTAATAAATTCCTCCTCCAATACCCAGCAAGAAAGAAGGAAAAAAAAAAAAAAAAAAAAATTAAATTAGGGATATTTGGACTTTAGATTTTGAATTCCATAAATATGTTGCTCAATGGATTCTCCAAAGTTTTCTCAGGGACTATTTTTTTATTTTTGACATATATCTTTCTGACCTTTATGTAAAATATTTTCCAAAAAAGTTTTTAATTCATGGATCCTATATATGAATCACTTTGTCAACGAATTTTTACCTTTGAACTTGATACGGTTCATGTTAAATTAGGATTCACATTTCATATCATGATAAAGAGTACTAAATTAAATGATTGATTTTTAGGAGTAAATCATAATTAGATTGTAGTATTTATATTATATTGATTTAATATTCAACTCCAATATATAATATGTGAAGATAAATTAATGATATGATCGATCAGGTCGATAGGCCCTTGCTCAAATCTCTTCATTTAGTTTATTTTCCTTTTGTTGAAGATTTTATTATGATTACTTTGTCAATCATTTATTATTATCTACCCTCTTTTCGTCACACTAATATTACAGCTGTGACATCTTCAGATTAGCATCTCTTACAGATTACTTTTATGTGTCATTTGAGCACATCCATTTTGGTTCGTAAACTAAGTTTTGGCTTCCTTGGACAGATTTCTTGCAGGCCAAAGTCTATTACAAATTAGTTTAAAAGACATATTCAAGCATTTGAATTCAATAAAATTCCGCAAGTTGTGTATTTCATCCTAGATTTTATGCACAACTTAAAAAGGGGAGGAAAACTTTTGAGAAGTGTATCATTTCTCATTATGATATATATATCGATCTCACGATCCATCTTCTTCTCTTGCACTTTATAAAGCTTATGGAATTTTGCAGCTGATCAAGATTTATGCCAATACGCAGAAATATAGATATAGTAGGGTAACAGATGGAGTCCAAAATATTTCGATTGCTTTCTCCACTTCGAGGATCCTTTCTAGAGCTGTAGCTGATGATCAGTCACGATTGGATTTTATTGTGGTCTTTAGATTTTGGATTCTGTAATTTTCAGCTTTTTGTAACTAAATGTGTTGTTTGTTTGTACATGTTCTTCCTCATCAATAAAAAATAATAAATGAGGCCCATGGTTTTCTAACCACACTCGACTTCTTCACGACCATTAATAATTCCTGAACATCTATCTTGAGAGTTGTGCAATAATTCCATTGAGAAAGCATACCCTTATGCAATCAAATGAAAGTATGAAAGAAAAGAAAGAGATACAATACAAAACAGATGCGATTGTGAGACTTGGCTGCTGATTGGTTGATGTTTCATCCCGAAACCTGAGATTAAGCAAGCAGATAAGAGAAAATAGGCGGCCTGCAGGTTGGTTTTTTTACTGTGATTTACTTTGTTGGAACATTTCCAAACAGCCCCTAAAGCATATAAAGTTTCGGAACAATTCAGCCTGTTCAACAAGCATAAGTCAACGTTTGATTAGTAGAGAGTTTTAACAATTGTATGCCAATCTTTAAAGCTTCAAAATAGAAAAAAGTGTAATTGATGAGAAGCCAAGCTTTATATCTGTTTTCAATTGCATCTGTAGATAGACATTGGAGCCAATTAGGCAACATGAAACAATACCACTTGAACAAAATCTTCTTTGTTCAAGTGTACGTACTGCGCACAGCTTTACAAATGATAATGCTTGCGTTTCTAGAACTGGTGGGATTAAAAAGCTATAATTTGCAAGTAAAAAGCTAGCTCACAGTTTGTTCAATAAGTTTTTTTTTTTTTTCTGGAAGTGATCAAATTGTATGGAAAGGAGTGAAAGGACAGCGAAAAAATTTTTAGCACAAACATTTAGAGACTAATAAATCTCCACTTTCATTGAGGCCAAACGCAAGCATAAAGGAGAGGGGAAAAAAAGAAAAAGAAAAGATATTTGCGACTACTATTCATAACAAGAACAAGCGTTCACCATATCCAGGATTGAAAAAGAAGATGCACCACCCTCACCCTTTCTTGTTCTTTTTCTCTTCGTCTTCAAGAAGATCCTCAAGCAACTTATCATCAAAGTACTCAAACTCGAAAACTTGTTTTCCATGCTCTCTTCTAGCACTCTGCACATTCCCACGCCTTGAGGTGGAAGAAGAAGAAGCAGAAGAAGAAGATGAAGGAGCGGAAGAACCACCACCACCACTCCCCATAGGGTACTCATGTGGAAAGTTGAGAATGGCTAAAGAGCCCCTCATGGCGTAAGCGGCTCGGTCGTAAGCTCTAGCAGCCTCCTCCGCCGAATTGAAAGTCCCAAGCCACACACGTGCGCCATGCCTAGTCGAGTCTCGAATCTCGGCTGCAAACTTCCCCCACGGCCGGCGCCGTACGCCGCGGTATTTGACCTGATCACCTCCTTCCTTCTCCTCGTTAGCCTTCTCCTCCTCATCCATGTTTGCATGGCTGCTGGTATTTTAGGAAATGGGCTTTTTATATGGGTCGGGGGGATTCTCAAAATTTAGCCACGTGGAAGAACCAGTGACATGATAATTAATCGTTCGCACGTGTTCAACAGAAGCTTCTGTCAAGACCACATATACATATATATATATAGTTTTGAGTGCAGTGTATCTGGATGGTCAAGCCGATGGCTTTGCCCTACAACCCCTTCTTTCACTTTCGTCTTCTTTTCTTACTTTTTTGTTCATATGCCGCCACAGAAACGCATTATTTATTTGCTTGATAAAGAGGGGTTGAAAAAGAAAGTTCAGCATCTAATGTTCTATAGGCTATAGGCTTAATGCTACACGTGCATAAACTGGTGATCAATCAATGGTCGATTTAAAATGATGCGACACTATATATATTTACATATTATATTATATTATGTAGTAATATATGCGATCTGTAAAATTAGTTATTAAAACTTTTATTGATTTTATTTTTTATTTTTTAATTTGATGTGTTTTTAATGGTTAGGTTAATTATCCTCCATTCTATATATATATATATATATATATAGGTGAAAGTAGTATATATAGTCCAAGGAAGGTGATTATATTGGTGGTCCAAGATTGATGTACCATTTTAATTATAATATTAAATCGATTAAGGGTCAGTGCAGAGAAAAGTAATGATTTTAAATTTTGTGGATTCCATCATCCAGAAGCAGAATTTGATTCGGGAGGGTGTAAGCATCCGAATTTTTGATGATGTTATAGGGACGGATGATGAAGGGGACAAAACCCTTGGCTGACCTTAATTAATTATATAACACAAAGCATCTTATAACACTAACCAAAAATTAACTTTAAGGTTTTACTTGTCATGAAAAGAATATATGATCGATTTTTTCTAGGTAATCTAGAGGAAAATGCTTCCATTGCTCACATTTACATGGTTTTTTTTTTTTTTTTTTTTTTTTTCTTCTAATTGAAGCGGGAGAGGGGGAACATTTACATGGAATTATTATATGACCGTTATACAAATGGAATGACTTGATAGTTAAAAGCCAGTTCTTGATTTATTATTATTATTATTATTATTATTATTATTTACATACAAGTGTTGGAGTGATGTTATAAATCTTCCTAAAATCCCTCGGAGTCATCCCAAATGTGATATGATTTTTAAAATCACCAATCAAAGTTCAATAAATCAAATCTCAAATTAAACAGTAATTTTAAATGCCACATCACATTTGGGAGGACCCTAAAATGACTATAGGAGAACTTATAACATTACTCCAAGTGTTGACCCGAGACTGTAAGTATAACATTGATCATATAACTTTTTAAAAAAATAAAAAATAAAAAAAATTAATCATGTAATAGTCAATTAAATGAGAAGTGCTATAGAGTTACAAATGAACCCAAAAGAATTTTCAAACTACTGTGGTAAACCGTGAGTGGCAGACAAGGGAGAGATAATTGTATTTTTTTAATTTAAAAACCCTTACCACATCAGTTTAAAAATTTTTCTAAGTTCATTTATTTGGATCTCTAGCACTTCTCCAATGATAGCCAATTTGATTCGTCAATTTAATTAGACTAGTCTCACAAAAACAAAAAAGAGTAGAAAGATCATGTTTTAAAAGTACTAAGATTTGAACAAGAAAAGTCAAATGAAAATTACATGTAATATATAATTGGAAAAAATATAAAAGAGCCCCCAAACTACCAGTTGTTTAGAATTTAGCTTCTAAATGTTTAAAAAGTAATAAAGTAGCCCCCTAAACTACTAAAATGTAACAAAAAGGCAACTTATTTTTTTACATTCCTATTATACCCCTATTCTTTTAACAAATAAAATAATAAAATAATTGTAAAAAAGCTAAACAATTTTTAAAAAATACAAAAAAAAAATGTTTTTTGGAATAAATAAATAATCGCCCATTATTATTTTTTTTGTTGGGTTTTTTTAACAAATAATTTAACATTTTATTTGTTAAAAGAATATGGGTATTATAGGAATATAAAAAAATAAGTGGCATTTTTGTTACATTTTGGTAGTTTGGGGGCTACTTTATTACTTTTTGAACATTATGGGGCTAAATTGTAAACAACTGATAGTTTGGAGGGCTTTTTTATATTTTTCCCTATATAATTATATCGATGTTCAAAGATTGAACAAGCTGATACTTGGCAAAAAGGAAAAAAGAAAAGAGAAGAAGATAAAACAAAGGACCACAAGAGAAGATGGAGTTCAAATATTTGATAATTTCAGAAGTGGTGAGTTTGACGATCCAGTTTATAATTAACTCCGTTCACTGATACAGCATTTGCCTTTAATTATTCTTGGCCAAAAGTTCCCTGTGGTTCTTTCCATCTATACTTCTGTTTGGTTTCGGTTTATGTAGACTCGATGATCCTTTTCAGCAGCTTCATGATTTTGCAACTTTTTAGTCTTTAGTTTTTTTTTTAGTGTATACGTGTAAGTTTGAATGATTAAGTTCAATATTACGTAGGGCCATTCATATAATAGAAATGAGTCCAAACCAGTAGGTTTACGTTATTAAAATTAAAGGGTGAACGTGTAAACAAGCCATGCCTGAGCAAGCTTCCCTTGTTCGGGCTTTGCTTGTTTAAATTTTACTCGAACTCGAGCTCAAAGACGAGCCAATTACTTGAGCTCGAGCTTTAGCTCATAATAAGTCTGAGCCGAGCTAGCTCGAGAGCTGGCTCTTATATTCAATTTTTTTTATAAATATAAATTTAAACTTTAAGTACTCTTAAACAACTCAAGAAATTAGCTTGCATAAGAACAAATCCTTAGCCTGGTTAGCTGATTATGGAGCCTGAGTTAATACAACAAAACACTTGGTTTCAAAGAGAAATGTGTAACGCCCCGAGAATTAATTAACTGGTAATTAATTCTACGGTTTGTCTCCCAGCCTTGTTCCACTCCAAACAAGACCTCAGAGACTTCTACTCCTCAAAAACAGAGGATAATAAGTAGCGAAAGTAACAAAGTACTATAAACATTAATCAGTATAACCAGAGCGTTTAACCAAAGATCATCAAAGCAGCGAAAATCATACTATATACATAACATCATTACAAGGGATCTATGCTAATCCTTCATATGCAAGCAATGCATCAAACCCTAAGTCAACAGCATAACTCAAAAGTACTAGTTACCATGAGTACCCGCTTAAGCTTGCAATAAGTCCTCAAGCATTTCTTGGATCGAATCCTCCACAAGAACTGGATGCTTCACGGCATCACTATCTTGAACAACATAATCGTACATATGGAGAAAAAAAAGAAAATAATACAAGGGTAAGTCCGACGACTTAGTGAGTAGAAATCCACATGACGTACCTGTCATTAATTTATAGATTCTTTTATTTATAAAATATATGCAACATTATGAAATGACAGTTATCATGCAGGTGATATATATATATATAATATATGCTTATAATCATGAGTAACAGTAGTAGTTCTAGGGCTGGCAAAACGGGTCACCCGACACAACCCGTTTACTACTTGCGACCCGTTTAGCATAAACCCAGACACGGCCCGTTTAAATAAACGGGTCAGGGCTCCAAACATGACACAACTTGTGAAATTTCACGGGTCACCCGACACGACCCGTGAACCCGTTTAAACCAAACAGGTTTGACGGGTCATGGATTACCCGACACGACCCGTATAAACTAAACGGGTTTAACGGGTCAACACGACACGACCCGCGAATCCGTTTAAGCTAAACGGGTCTAACGGGTCTAACAACACGACCCATGAACTAAAACATTGAACCCTAAACCAAATGCAGAAAGCGAGATCAGATCATAACAAAAACGAACCCTACTTCCCTCAAAACAAGTTAATGAAAACAAGAACCGCAACAAAACCAACCACAACATCCAATCAAAAAGAATTTCCGCAGGCAGCAATTACGTGAAATCACGATGGAAGGAGCTGAGGAATGTACCACCCAGATGTCAGCGGGGACGAGGATGATGATGGAGAGGGAGCAGAACCAGGTGTATCCGATGGTGAAGAGAACGTAGCGAGGGACCTCCGGGCCTGCGAAATACTTGAGCGTGAAAATCACCATGCCCACCGTAAGGGGCAGCGAGATCAGATAGAACAACCACATCTCTCCCCTCTCTCGCTTCCGAAGAGTACCCGCTAGCTGAAGGAGATGGATTCCATTCATTGTCTGAATTCGCCATCCTCACCGGAGACATTCCTCGATCGGTTATTGGGCGAGACTTTTTGTTCTCGGGGGCAAAGGGTTCTTCGACGATGAAGAGCCGCGAATTATTTTGCCGATTGCCGGAGAAGATCGCGGAGAACCAAGGGGGAGAAGAAGCCATCGTCCCCGTTGCCGAAGGAACTGCACGAGTCTGGCCGTCTGGGAGTGCGAGAGAAATCAGAAATTAGGAGAGAAATCAGAAATTAGGTTTTCAACTTCAACTGAAAGCTTTACCAAATAGTGAAATACCAATTACCGCTTTAGGCTTTAGATTAAAAAAAAAAGAAAAAAGGGTCTGGCGAGTCACCCGTTTACGACCCAAACCCGTTTATTGTAAACCCAAACCCGCTAATTTTGTGTCGTGTCAAAATTGCTGGCCCTAAGTAGTTCAACAATATGGTCTACCTAAGATATTACCTATTCTCAGCAAGGTTGACGCTGTCCCGAGGGACCTGTAGTACAATGTTGGTGCCCTAGCCATTGCACAAAACATATTGTACGTAACACTAGCGACACGACCGAGCCCAACCTCAGGTGGCCCACATTGCTAATGATGTTTGTCCTATAGTGACCATCCATTAGGAATGGCTGCATTGTTGGTCACGAATCATTGGATCCAAAGCCCCCACACATGCACACATTGACCATAAAGCTAACCTTTATAGTAAGCCTATGACCATTATACTGTACATACCGGTGTACCATGTCATACGATGCAATTAGTCTTATCAGTCTTTTATATGCACAGTTTTACAAGTCTCATTATTATCTTGTTAACAGATACACGTTTTCACAAAAGAGAGTTCCCCGTAGTTCCAAAATGTATTTCATGAGAGTTACAAAATATGCATGTTTGATATGTATAAAATAGATATGCAATGCAGGAAAAGTAATAACAAAGCATCCATGTGAGTTTGTACTCACCTGGGCCATAAAGCTCCTCCATGTAATTCCCTTGAGGCTCCATAACCTTGAATACTGAGAAAAGACCTATTATCAGTTCTATTTCTACTAAAATAACTATACAACAAGAAAACAGGAGCGATGAGACGGCTGGTAAAAATAGGGTTTCCTTGTCACACACTGACCGTACGTCTGGGCTTGGGTCCGTACATCTACTGTGACACGAAGGGCCATATGTCCGGTCACGAGACCGTATGTCCGCTTTGACGTCTTTCAGGGAGAACCTCATTTTCTCTCCATTGTCCACTTATTCTTCGACTTCTAAGGCCAACAAAGGCTTTCTAGGGCCTCTAAACACATATTGAAACCTTCATGCAAAGTAATAACGCTAAGCTTAACAAAATGCTAGCCTAAGCAAGATTAACTACAATTAGCAACATAGAACTATAATCGAGCAGCATAACGACATATTAAAAAGTTAAGAAAACCGAGCGTTACCTCCTTGAAGCAAAACCTCAAGAGTTCCTCCTCCAACAACGCCGAAACACTCACGAAACCTCACATACACTCACGAAACAACCTACTGGCAGCCTAAGGGTGAAGAGGGGGGGGGGTTGAGGGGTGGATTTGGTGTGAAATGGGAGAGGGGGGGTGAGGGGGTATTTATAGGGCCAGAAAGCAGCGGACGTTCGGCCAAAGTGGCGTACGTCCGGTACT
Organism: Carpinus fangiana; assembly: GCA_006937295.1. Lineage (NCBI taxonomy): Eukaryota > Viridiplantae > Streptophyta > Magnoliopsida > Fagales > Betulaceae > Carpinus > Carpinus fangiana. The sequence goes on along the minus strand of VIBQ01000068.1, from coordinate 2,760 downwards.
ATTACACAGCTGTCGAAAGGCTGTTTCGTACGTTTAGGTATTTCCTGAAGGGTATTCCAAAAAGTAGCGTATGTCCGGTACTTTTGGGCGTACGCCTGTGTACTATTCATAGAGTATAGTGTACTATATGTTAGCGTATGTCAGGTGGTTCCCTAGCGTACATCCACCAAAAAGTAGCATACGTTCGCGAAAAAAGATAAGAGTGTACGTCTGCCAACCCTAGCGTACGTCCCCACAAAAAAACAAACCAGAAAACAAATTTTCAAAATGCCCTTCTGGCTGATCCTAGTGACCCAAAGTTCAAATTAACCCTTTAACTAAGCCATTTATGCTTAGTTAAATATTTGCATCACTACAAAATGATATGGATAATTTTATAGATAAGCGAACTTGGGGATTTGTGTTTTCTTAGCAATGTGAGACAAGTTAACAAGTTGTATTCAGATTGCAGTGGGACAATGCCCCCTACAAAAAAATATTTTTTTCAAAATCTCTCTCAATCTCCCTCACTAGTTACAGCGCATCTTCTACTCCAACTCTGATTTCTTCAATAGTTTATGCGTTTCTCAATCTCTCCCAATAATTTCTACTTGATTCTTCTTCCTTTCGTTTGGGTCTTCTTTAATTGAATCTGGGTCTTTTTAATGATTTCTCTCTTTCTCTCTTTGATCATGACTAAGTGGAGAAAGTTTTTTTCGTTGGGTAAACAAGACGAGCAATAGAAAATCAAGAATGGCACTATAAAAAACTATTTTTTTAGTAACTGACCATTAATAACGTTTTAGGACAATTAAAACGTTACTAAATGTTAGTAACGTGCCAATGGTAACGTTTGTGGCACGTTATTAAACCGCAAGTTGCTAATGAGAATTTAGTAACGTTTTAATAATGCCACGTTATTAAATGGTAACGTTCCAGAAAATACCACGTTACTAAATTTGGTAACGTTTTAATTTTGTGCCACGTAACCCCGTTAGTAACGTGGAGAGAGAGAGAGAGAAAATAATGTTAAAAAAAATTATATACATATATTTGTTATATATGTGAATATATATTTATATATATACATATATGATTGAAAATGTCATTCATAATGTTCTGAAATTCACTGGGAGCATTCTTCAATCCAAAGGGCATGACAATCCACTCATAATGACCAAATGGGGTGGTAAAAACAGTTTTATACCTATGTGGTCATCAATCTGGACTTGCCAAAAACCTGACTTCATGTCAAACTTGGAGAAAGCTAAAGCATCACTCTGACGGCTAACAAAGTCCTTCCTATTGGGGATAGGGTACCTAATCCATTCTAGCACATCATTGAGATGCTTGTAATTAATAACTAATCTGGGAACTCCTCTTTCTATCTCAACATTTTTCCTAACATAGAAAGCAGCACATGACCAAGGAGATTTACTCTTACGAATAATACCCTTTGCAAGCAAATCATCAATTTCTTTTTGACAAAAATCTAAAATCCCAGCATTCATTTGAATGGGTCTGGCCTTAGTAGGAATCTTTTTTCGGAAAATTCTTTGACATAAGGTAAAAAAACAATGTTTCTTTCTATGCCAAAAAGCATTGGGAAGCTCAGATCAAACAGTGTCAACAATCTTGTTATTGAAAGCAGAAATCTTTGATTGCAACAATTTATTAGAGAGTTGGTCAGCAATCTTTTTGTATTTAACTTATTGTTTAAGGAAGTTTAAATGTTTAGTCTTAGCAGAAATTAAATTGAGATTCAATTGATTGACATCAATTTCAAATCATGAAGCAAAATGAAATTTAACTGGGACACCCATTTTAACTGTGGACACTCCATCTCCTTCAGCTGTAAATTGATAAAGTATAAAAATAAAAGGAATTCCAAGAATCACTTTATCAGTCATATTTTTAACAAGAACAGAAGGAATGTGAAAACAAACATTATTCTGGCAAACATAGACATTGTTCAATTCATATTTTATTTGCAATTTGCTCCCACTGGCAGAATTCAATTTTTCAGTAGAGTTTTCAAAATATTTACTAAGAATAAGTCATTCTTGAATGCAATTCAAATTAGCTCCAGAATCAATCAAAGCAATAACATCAAAAGCATAATTTTGAGCAACAACAATATGAACTTTAGCATACCATTTTGGAGGAACAACTTTGTTAATTAANCAAAATGAAATTTAACTGGGACACCCATTTTAACTGTGGACACTCCATCTTCCTCAGCTGTAAATTGATAAAGTATAAAAATAAAAGGAATTCCAAGAATCACTTTATCAGTCATATTTTTAACAAGAACAGAAGGAATGTGAAAACAAACATTATTCTGGCAAACATGGACATTGTTCAATTCATATTTTATTTGAAATTTGCTCCCACTGGTAGAATTCAATTTTTCAGTAGAGTTTTCAAAATATTTACTTAGAATAAGTCATTCTTGAATGCAATTCAAATTAGCTCCAGAATCAATCAAAGTAATAATATCAAAAGCATAATCTTGAGCAACAACAATATGAACTTTAGCATACCATTTTGAGGAACAACTTTGTTAATTAAACTGATAATCTTGGCATCATTGGAAATCAGATTATTGCTAGATTGAACAACTTTGTTAACCAAACTGATAATTTTGACATCATTAGAAATCATATTATTGCTAGATTCTCCTTCATAAGAATGCTCAGATTTGTTGTCTTTATTATCAGAATTATGTTCTTGAAAACAATTTTTAAGTTTTGAAATTAAAAATTCTTGTTCCAAATTTTT
>VIBQ01000067.1:190437-213984 GCA_006937295.1 Carpinus fangiana | reverse complement strand
ATCCGTGCCAACCGAAGATGGGTTATGCTATTCCATTGATTGTATGAAAACTTATTAAGGGATTTTATAGTTTATGCCTAGGAAAGACGGGTCGTGCCGCATCTTAGTGGTTAGGTGGACGATCCGTGCCAACCGAAGATAGATTATCCTTATCCCTTGATATTGTATTTTCTTGTTCTTTTATAACATACATATTCTGAGTTTCTGGAATTAAATACGGTTACCATTGTTGTGCGGATTGTGGTGTAATTGGTACCTTACTTCTCTCTCTCTCTCATATATTTACTTTTAATTCTGCATTTACTTTCATGCACTAAAATTCACAATCAATCAAAACTCTTTTAATTAATTAGGTTAAATTTAGTCTTTAGAATTTAATAACGAAACCCCCACAGTCCTTGAGGTTTGACACCCTCTCTATAGCCGTATCCTACAAAGATTCGTCCTATTGCGAGTGGTTAATTTTATTATTGATATTTTGGTCACGAAATTACCACATCACTTATAAAAGCATGCACGTAAAATACAAACAAGATAATTTGCATCATATGACATGGCACTCCAGTACGTGCGGTAGCCATGGGCTTACTATATATGTTAACTTTATGGTCAAATGTGTGTGTTATATGGGCCTTGGATCCAATGATTGTTCGTGGCCGGCTGTAACGCCCCCAAAATTAGCCTCGGCTAATCCGGTGGAGTCACTGGCAATCTACCCAGTTGAGCCAACTTGTGATCCAACGGGTAATCACCTTTATAAAAACTGTCAGAGTAAATGCAAGGAAGGTGAATAAACCTGAGAGTACTACAATTCATCAAGTAAGAACATGGAGCTACTAAATAATAAAGACAAACCTGTAACTACAGATAAAGCATAGCCAGTCCGGCAATAGCAAATCTAGCCACTTCCATAGCGGTGAATCGGATTACCTAAGGAATAATAACCGCGTAAGTCTAACAACTTAGTAAGTAAACCCCACACTTAGGTATGACATGAGCCCAATTAACAAAAGTAAACGTGCAATTCGAGTAATAGCCAAAAGAGGGCATTACCTCCGCTAATACACCATTCCATAGGTTTTAGGGTTTTTAAAGCTCTATGGTGTAGAATTGGCGATAAATGCCAAATTGTTTTGATGCATAAAAGAATAATGTTTTATAAGTCATAACTCCCATACATGGTCTACCCGAGATATTACCCATTCTCAGTAGGGTTGATGCTGTCCCGAGTGACCTATAATACAATGCCAGTGCCCCAGCCATTGTGCAATATACCGTACGTAACATTAATGGCATGATCGGGTCCGACCCCGAGTGGCCCACACCAACTAATGACGTCCATCCTGTAGTGACCAAACCATTGGGAATGGTTGCATCAAGGTCACGAAACCAATGGATCCACATCCCTCACATAACGCAGACATTTGACCATAATATGCAGTTTATATAATAAGCCCATGGCCGTTCATACCACACGTACCGGCGTACCATGTCTTACGATGCATCTTAGTATTTCATTGAATAATGCAGTTACCAAGTGATTACAGAAAATAGGCATGCTCATATCATACGCGTGGTCATTCAACTGACATATCCCACGGTTTACGTAAAAAGGGTGTAAGTGTTTACTTACCTCGCACATTCAAGCGAATCCTCCATTCAAGCTATTTCCTATTATAATGGATACAGGACACCGTTATTTTAAGCCTTATGAAACCTAGAGTTATGGCTAAGCTAAGGCGTACACATGTGAATCTTAAGAATAGGTGCTCTGCCTACTGACCCTACGTCGGCCCTCAATGGCGTACATCCGCTCAGTGTGTTAAGCACACTGTTTCAAAATTCGGACAGTGCATATTTCCAATAGAAATCACAGACTTCTAGACCTCTTCTAAGCTAGTAAAACAGGACATGCAATGCAAGAAATTACAGAACCATGATCTTTTGAGAAACTCTTTGAAAACATCGTTATCTTTAAAAGAACGCTTAATGAACACTTGGAGTTCTCATTAAAACAGAAACATAAGATAACAAGGGGGTAATTACAAAGGGAATAGAGCTTACCCCGAAGCTAAGCACGGACATGGTCTCCTCTCCGTTGAAGCTCTCTCGCACGGATTTCTTACTCAAAATACTAAGGAGGGGTTCTGGCAGCCTAGGGGCACACCAAAGGAAAAAGAAGGCGTGAGAAATGAAGAGGAGGGGAGGGCTATTTATAGGGAAAGTTCGCCACCAACTCCCTGACAGAGTAGCAGACGTCCGGCAACCCTAGCGTACGTCCGGTGGTCTTTGTACATCGGTCCAGAGGGTGTCTTGTATGTCCAAGTATTATCCAAAGGGTATTCCAAAAAGTAATGTACGTCCGGTGGTCCCACGTACGTCCGGTGTACTATTTACAGAGCGTACGTCCGGTGATCCCACGTACGTTTGGTGTACTATTTACAGAACGTACGTCCGGTGGTCCCCCACCGTACATCTGTACTATAGACAGAGGTGTACGTTCGTCAGACCTAGCGTACGTTCGCCCCTGTGGGTCAATGCTTGGCTTCTATTTCTAAAGGTTCCAAATGTGATTAGGTTAAAGTTAAGGACTTTGGGTCTCGTTAAATCCCTTCAAAAACCTCTATCGATTACTCCTAAGGGAAGGATTTTGGGTTAATAAAAAGGTTGGCTTTTATCGGGGTATTACACTCTCCCTCCTTATAAAAATTTCATCCTCGAAATTTAGAGCTCTTACTACCAAAGGTAAAATATCCATTTTTGAGAAAAATAGGTTTTGCAATTTCAAAACGCGGGAATAGGAAACAAATCATGTAAAAACTCCACAATTCGAAAACGGCAAAAAAAGTACTAGATAACATTTTGCAGTCCCTAAAAGTGAAAAGGGTCAACAAGCATCACATCAACCATCAAACACACGCAGTCATAAATATGCACAAGACAAAATTGCCACCCTAAAAGTGGTGGACTTAAGCTGTAGCAAGATACATCCCAAAATTGCCACCACCACAGTGGGCTTAGTCGGATAATAAGTGACAAAGATAAAACAAAAGCCTACTACTAAACTAAGGGCGAGATCGTCTCCTCGGAGTCGGCTCAGCAGACTCTCGCATTGGCGTCCCTCTCGTACTCGGGCTCCCTCTAGTACCCGGGCTCCTACAAGCACTAGGATTCCCCCTTGCACCAGGGCTCCCTCGTCCTCTGCTGAAATTGGAGCTAGGGATACCATAATCTTTGACGTCCAACTGCCCCATGAGGTGCTCACACAGTCAGTCCAGGACAGCACGATCCTTAGCTCTAGCCCGCTGTAGTGCCTGGAGGGCCTGCTATAGCTCCTCTCGCGTCTGTCGAACTATGTCCTCGAGACAATCCATACGCTCCTCCAACCTAGAGGGTGCTCCACCAGCTCCGGCTACTCTCCGCTGCCGCCACGCTCTCAGCTCCGGCTCCGCCTCTCGTAAGTGAGCCTGACTCACGTTGAGGAAGCGTACGCCCATGGCCCCCTTCTCTGGATGGATCTCCCTCAGCCCTGTCATGTCCACCCTGAAGTGCTCCACAATTCAAGTGATCAGGGCCCCGTATGGCAATGCGAAGCCCTTGTCCTGGAGCCGGACATACATCATGGTGGAAGTGACCACAGAGCCGTAGTCGATAGGAGTCTCGGTCAACAGGGCATAAAGGCAACGTGCCCTCTCTATCGTGATCATCGTATGGCTGATGACTAGGAGTACTCGGCTAGCGAGGATATGATAGATGCAACAGACGTCGTTGCTGAAGTCACTCATCTGAAAGCTACCCACTCCCTCTAGCTCCATCTGGTGAGGACGTCCCTCGGCAAAGCATGCCACCAGGTCGGCACGCGCGGGAAGATGATCGACCGGATAAGGGTAAACCGGGTCACGTACGCGGGGGTGCTCCGGTGATCGTGCTGATGAGCGTGGGGGTCACCTCTATCGCTCTTCCCCTGAGCCAGGTACGAAACGAATTGCCGCGTCTCTGGTGGAGGTTCGCGTAGAACTCCCACACAATGGCCTTTTTCACCGGGCAGTGATCCTCTACCATGTTAGTCCACCCCTGGGCATCCAGCACTGCCCGTACCTCGGCTCGCGCTCATCGAACTCCTCTATGGCGGCTCCCCTCTGAATGATGATCCTGCGCCTGTGATAGTAGCGAACGTATCGGCGCCTAACCTTATCCCTCCGGAATTGGGTGTGGTCATACACTAGCTCAGCATCCTCCTTATCCATGGCGGTGCTGGCCTCTTTGATCGGCTCGCCAGTAACTGGCCTGTCTCCGACCATGTCATCACTCTCTACGTCCATCTTCACAACCTCTGGGTCAGAGTCAGGGTCCTGAGCCTCCTGTAAGGGTGCTCGGCGTGGTCGCTGGTGTGCAGCCGAAGAAGAAGCGGCCTCGCTGGCGCGTGTTCGTACCATCGTCCTGCACGGAAAATTCCTATCAATAATGATTCTCATAATCCCCAAGCAAAACCCTACCCATGCAAAAGGTCCTAATTCTATATGCCCTAAAATGCAGGTACAAAAGAACAGAATCGTATTGGTGGATCCAAATCAGATGGCTTCGTTGAAAAATTAAGGCATCTCAGGATTGTTAAAATGTCCGAGACTTGATTAGCTATGAAGCATCCTTCAAGGATTAGGGTTGGATAAGTCGGAAGAATCAATACCGTTCCTTCTAGGAGAAGAAGGACGTGTTAGGTTGAGGTAAGTTGAAAATAGCAAGGGTTACGATTTTCTAGGTGATATTGGATCCCATGGTGATCATTTGGGGCTTAATTGATTTGGTTAGGTGGTAAAAGTTGAGAATGCCCCTTCCAAGAGAAGAAGGGCAATTTAGAAATTTGTGAGATTGGGACGGGATTTCAAGGACCGGATTGACAACCTTGAGTCCTTGGAAGAGATTCGTGTCCTAAAATCATGTAGACTCGCGCTTTTAGGTTTACAAGATCGAATTAGGGTAAGATCCCTATTCCTTGGGGGGTAAAGGGTATTTTGGTAATTTTACAAAATTGGGCGAAATTTCGGTTCAAGGGTTGAAATCATAAATCGGTGTCCCTATTTCAACCGTTAGGTCTCAACTAGTCCAAATGACCCACGATAATTAGAAAATTGCAAAATCCCGAATCTAGGCAAAATTCCCTAAATTCTAGAACCATGGTTTTGGGTCGGTCGAAATCGGGCTATGGGTTTTGGCTCATTCTCAAAAGTAATAAGGAAAGCCATTCAACATGTCATCGCTGGGTTACAAGGGTTTGTCAGAGGTTTGCCTGGATTTAGGGCAAAAACCCTTTCCTTTGTGTATGAAGGGCATTTTGGTAATTTTGGACTTGGACGAAAATTCAAATCCAAACCGTCCAAATCATAGATCAAGTTCCAAAATACAAGTTTTAGGCTTCAAGTGGTCCAAATGACCCCAAGAACTCACAAAATCGGCAAAAATCCCCCAATTTCTAAAACTAGGGATTTGACCCAAAACTTTTTGGTCAAATTCGGGCAAGATGGTGATTGGTTTTGTTTGTAGGCCATCATGGAAGGGTTTAGGCTTTACTTCATGCATCAATCGCATGAAGATATCAACGAATTCAAGAATTTCGGATTTAGGGCAAAAATCCCCCCAATCCGAATGGGTGTGATTTCAAAATGGAAAATGCACAAAATACATGCACATAAAGTCCACAACATCATCCTAGTTCACAACCAAGCCAGCTAAATGCAAAATGTGCAAAGAAAATCAAGATTTAAACAAAACCCTAAAATTGCGAAAACTTCAAAAATTTGGGAGAAATCTTCATACCTTGATTAAATCTTGAAAATGAGGTGGGAAACCTTTAAAACCTTAAGAGACTTGACCGAAAATCTCCTTGAAAGTGTTTGGGTGGAGAGAAAATGAGAGAAAAACCAAATGAATAGAGTTTGAGGACGTTCGGCCGTTTTATAAAATGCTGGGTTAATGGCGTACGTCCGGCATCGGGGGTGTACGTTCGCGTAACCCTAAAAAATATATATATTTGAAAGCTTCTTAGAAAATTCCCAAGGCACAGAAAAGTTGGAAACAGCAAGGCAAGTCAAAATGATTTTATTTCTGAAATTCGGGGTACAGTGAAAATACTTTTGTGTACTACAGTCGTTCCCAATTGTCCAAACTCTAAAACTCACCACTGCTAAGGGTGAGGGGAAACCTAACTATCTAACATCTAGAGGTTACTACCCCAAGACCTATCGTTCCTCAGACGAGTCCTCTGACGGGTCTTCTTCATCCTTGACCAATGCCTTGTAGTCCTTGTTGACACTGAATAAAAATACAATCCTTTGGCGATCAGATCCCTCTGGTAATGCAGCCTTCAATAGTCTAATTTCCTCTTGTTCCATTTTGGCATATTCCTCTGAAATTTGGGTTAACTGAGTATATAGGGCTCGCTTCTGCTCGTCATCGAGATAGGGGTTAAACCTTCCAAGCATAGGTGGGAAATCTCGTATCGCCGAGATACTACGACGCTTAGGGACGGTTGTTCTCCTCTTAGTAGCTATGCGTATTCCTTCAACTGAATTAAAGGCTGGTGAAGACTTTGACTCCTGGTCTGCCTGGGTGGAAACCCTGCGCTTACCAGAGAGAGGTTGGTATCCGGGTGCGTAAGGTCCGAACTCAGCTGACCATTCGCGAACAGTCGGTAGGCGTCTACAACCATTGTGCATCTGAGTATGAAGTAGGATCAAGTGCCTGTAACGCAAAACAGGCGATCTCGTTCATCCCAAGTCAAACAATCAAATAAGCCGTTACAGTGGCCTGCACCTACAAACAAGGGAACTAAACCTACCCTATGCTCCAGTTCAATAAGATCAACCCTAAATACTACATCCTATGCTCAGATTTATAGCTACAGTCGGCAAGACCGTATGCTCTTATACCATACTGTAACGCCCCCAAAATTAACCTCGGCTAATCCGGTGGAGTCATTGGCAATCTACCCAGTTGAGCCAACTTGTGATTCAACGGGTATCACCCTTATAAAAACTGTCATAGTAAATGTAAGGAAGGTGAATAAACCTGAGAGTACTACAATTCATCAAGTAAGAACATAGAGCTACTAAACAATAAAGACAAACTTGTAACTACAGATAAAGCATAGCCAGTCCGGCAATAGCAAATCTAGCCACTTCCATAGCAGTGAATCGGATTACCTAAGGAATAATAACCGCGTAAGTCTAACGACTTAGTAAGTAAACCCCACACTTAGGTATGACATGAGCCCAATTAATAAAAGTAAACGTGCAATTCGAGTAATAGCCAAAAGAGGGCATTACCTCCGCTAATACACCATTCCATAGGTTTTAGGGTTTTTAAAGCTCTATGGTGTAGAACCGGCGATAATTGCCTAATTGTTTTGATGCAAAAAAGAATAATGCTTTATAAGTCATAACTCCCATACATGGTCTACCCGAGATATTACCCATTCTCAGTAGGGTTGATGCTGTCCGGAGGGACCTATAATACAATGTCAGTGCCCCAGCCATTGTACAACATACCGTACGTAACATTAGTGACACGATCAGGTCCGACACCAAGTCACCCACACCAACTAATGACGTCCGTCCTGTAGTGACCAAACCATTGGGAATGGTTGCATCAAGGTCACGAAACCAATGGATCCATAGCCCTCACATAACGCACACATTTGACCATAATATGCAGTTTATATAATAAGTCCATGGCCGTTTATACCGCACTTACCGGCGTACCATGTCTTACAATGCATCTTAGTAGTTCATTGAATAATGCAGTTACCAAGTGATTACGGAAAATAAGCATGCTCCTATCATACATGTGCTCAGTCAACTGACATATCCCACGGTTTACATAAAAAGGGTGTAAGTGTTTACTTATCTCGCACATTCAAGCGAATCCTCCAACCAAGCTATTTCCTGTTATAATGGATACAGGACACCGTTATTCTAAGCATTATGAAACCTAGAGTTATGGCTAAGCTAAGGCATACACGTGTGAAACTTAAGAACAGGTGCTCTACCTACTGACCATACGTCCGCCCTCGATGGCGTACGTCCGCTCAGTGTGTTAAGCGCACTGTTTCAAGATTCGGACAGTGCATATTTTCAATGGAAATCACAGACTTCTAGACCTCTTCTAAGCTAGTAAAACAGGACATGCAACGCAAGAAATTGCATAACCATGATCTTTTGAGAAAACTCTTTGAAAACATCGTTATCTTTAAAAGAACGCTTAATGAACACTTGGAGTTCTCATTAAAACAAAAACATAAGATAACAAGCTGATAATTACAGAAGGAATAAAGCTTACCCCAAGGCTAAGCACGGACATGGTCTCCTCTCCTCGGAAACTCTCCGTTGAAGCTCTCTCCCACGGATTTCTTACTCAAAACACTAAGGAAGGGTTCTGGCAGCCTAGGGGCACACCAGAGGAAGAAGAAGGCGTGGGAAATGAAGAGGAGGGGCTGGCTATTTATAGGGACAGTTCGCCACCAACTCCCTGACAGAGCAATGGACGTCCGGCAACCCTAGTGTACGTCCGATGGTCTTTGTACATCCGGTATACTATTTACAGAGCGTACGTCTGGTGGTCCCCCACCGTACATCCGTACTACAGACAGAGGTGTACCTCTGCCAAACCTAGTGTACGTCGGCCCCCTGTGGGTCAGTGCTTGGCTTCTATTTCTAAAGGTTCCAAACGTGATTAGGTTAAAGCTAAGGGCTTTAGGTCTCGTTAAATCCCTTCTTTGAAAACCTCTATCGATTACTCCTAAGGGAAGGATTTTGGGTTAATAAAAAGGTTGGCTTTTATCGGGGTATTACACTGGCGTAGCCTTAATGGATAGTCACTATAGGACGGACATCATTAGCAATGTGGGCCACCCGAGGTCAGACTTGGTGGTTCCAGTAGTGTTATGCCAGTAGCGTGCAATGGCTAGGGCACCGGCATTGTACTACAGGTCTCTTGTGACAGCGCCAACCCTGCTGAGAAGGGGTAATATCTCGGGTAGACCATACTGTCAAAGTATGACTGTTATTTTGTATCATATGCATATATTATATATCTATATCACACATAAGATAAACTGCCATGATGGAACTGTTATATGCTTTACAAAAACATTAGAGTTTATTACTAAACTGGCATGAGCATTATTTGTGTTAATAACCACTAAGTCTTAGACTTACCCCCATTTTATTTATGTTTTCGCCCTATCATTATGAATATCTGAGTGGTTTAGCTATCCTAAAAGAGATGTCGACGGAGCTGACTTGGGTAGTAGCACGAGACCCGATCAGAGTAATTTTTTAAGACGTGGACCCTATCTGGTTGAGATCCATGTGGGAGGATGGAGAAACTTCCCGTGATGACATGATTGAGATTTTAATCTCATTAGCCCTGCTTTAGCTTAAATCTAGGCTTTTGATCTGCTATTCTTTTTCTAAGACAATGTTATTTGTTTACCTTATGGCTTGTAACCCCTACTTGATGATGGTCTGATGACCAATACATTCTGATGATTATCTATGCTATGAGGTTCTATAGTTTCTCTGGTGAATATTGTATGAATGTTAAATTATTGATCTCTATTTCCTATAGTTTTAGTAAAGTTTTCCGTTGCAATTTTCTCGTTACGACGAGAAATGTTGAAATCCCTGAGTCTTGTCTAGTGAGAGATAGGGTTGGGAGGCGAACCATGGGATCAATTACTAGTTAATTAATTTTCCCATCGGGGTCGCCACACTAGAGCTTGAGCGCCCCAGCCAAGGAGGCCGCACTCAAGCTCACAATAGGAAGGCTTGATTGCATCTGCGATCGAGCGCACACAGGCAGCGATCGAGCGCACTATTGCTTCAAAGAACAATGTGGCGGCTGACCCTATTATGGAAAGTGCCTTAGGTTAAAATTTATGAATTTTCTAGGGTTTCTAGGTGTTTCCAAGGTTTCCTTAACCTCTATGTAAACATAGGAAATTACACATGCTCTAGGAGAAGAATTGACGGCTCTTCAAGGAAGCATTTTTTTGGGTTTATTCTTTCCTTTTATTTTCTTATTATGAAGATATTTAGCATCAAACTCATGTGTAACTAACTCTTTAGTAGGACTAGATTGAAGCCCTAATTATATTTATTTAATATTTCAATATTGACGCCTTTGTGATAATCATAGTGTGATGCTTAACTTGATTAATTCCTGTTTTATCGAATTCCTTATATGAATGTGTTTGGCCAACTGATGAGTGCCTAAAAGTGCTTATTTGAATATCTTAATTTACATTCGTTAGGCTCTTAGTATTGTTAATTTCTAATGTTTTGGTTAGTTTTGGTGTTTTAGTGTTTTGCAGGTTGTTAAGTTGCATTTGGGGCTAATGCCATCAACTCTGGGGCTTAAGACAGTTCGGAGAGCTTTGACAGCAAATTTGAGTTGAGCGATAATTCGCACCCGACGAGTCCCACCAAAACGACCATATCTGGAGTTGTAGACCTCCGATTGGGGTGATCTTGGTGTCTTTAGAAAGCTAACTCAAAGATCTACAACTTTGTATTTCACATGTGAGGGCTAATTCTGAAGGCAGTGCGTTCGAACGCACGTTTTACGTTCGAACGCACTTGTGCCCATCAAATGCCGAAATTCATGCACGAGTGCGTTCGAACGCACTTAGTGCGATCGAACGCACCTTATCTGACCTGGCAGCGCGGAAACCCTAAATTTAGCCTATAAATATCCCCCTTTCTCTTGTAAACGAACCTTACGTTTGGAAAACGCTTGGAGGCGCCCCTTGTGGCCTAAATCCTCCCCGTTCATCACTGTAAAACCCTCTAAACGTCATTTTATCATTTATTTTAATTTAATGCTTTTGTTTATTTTGCTTTAGTCTCTTATTCTTCACCATGTTTTTATCTACATGTTTTTATGCTTAGTTTAATACTCCGTTCGTCATTTAATTTTATGTTTATTCGTTTCAATACATTTTAGTGACAAAAGTGTGTTGATTGTTGTTTGCAATTCGTTTAACGTCGACTTTCGCTGCAACCGGAGATACATCGGATGATTCGTCTTCGGACCAATATCCGTTGTGACCTCTAAACAGTGTTTGCGTTGGTTAGTTCGACAAGAATTTGTAGCAACAATAGGATATGCATATGTGCTTTATCGACAGACGGATGTATGGACTAGTTAATAGCAAATAGAATACGCCTAGTAGCGTAATTTTTGTTGAAGTATGAACTATGCATGTTTATATGTTGATTAAGTTGTGGTGAGGTAGATTAGGGACTTTAGCGTTTTTTTATTTCTTTGTTTTATTGCATTTTAATTTAGTTTATTTTTATGCACGCCACATGCTTGATATTGGGACTAGGTTAAGATAGGATTAGTTTAGACACTTTAAAATTGGTTTTTAATGAAACACGATTCTCTGTGGGTTCAACCTCGCACTTGCACATCCGCTCATATTACAAAAAACTCGTGCAATTGGCGAGTACAATTAAATTTGTATATCACCAACATATGCATGTAGTATGGATTTGTTATTTAAGTCAATTTGGATGATCAAGTTCTAGGCTTAATAGAGTAACAAAAGAATCTCCTCACAGGTTCTTGGGTTAATCAACATGAAAAAACGAAAGTATACACCCATGCCCTAGGATCCATGTGTTTATTGAATTCCATAGATTTATGCTTTCTTAAAGAACAACTTAATATGCGCCCACGCTAAATCCTTTAAGAAAGAAAAGAGTTAGAGTATACACCCACACCCTTAGGTTGGTGATGTACAAATTTAATTGTACTCCTAAGCGCACGAATCGTTTACAATATAATGTTGTGCAAGTACGAGGTCGAATCCACATGAAGTTGTGTTTGCAAAAACTAATTCTTATCTAAACTAATCCTATTTCAACCTAGTTCCGCAGTTCGAGTGATTGTGTCGTGCAAAAACATAAACTAAACTAAATGTTTTGAAAACAATTAAATGAAAAGAATTAAGGTTTTAGAATCCACCTCACCAAATCAAGGCACACATTCTCACGCTTAGTTCCTACATCCAATAAACAATTAAAAACAATGCATGTTCTATTGTTCCTATTGAAAGATTCAAAGAATCCATCCATTTGACAAAAGACAATGCATATCAAATTTAGTTCAAAAGATCTAATGTATCCATGCTTTGCACAAAAGACAATGGATATCCAAAGTAAATCAAAAGATGCAATGTATCCATCGGACAAAACACAATGAATATCCAACTACGGCACAATCAATCACAATTTTATCATACAATTGAATTGAAACGAACATACACGACATTAAACGACCGATTTAGTATGACCAAAACATGTAAACAAATCAATTGTGAGGCTTCATCTTCAACCTTAGTTGAAGACTTAGCCTCTAATCATAATGAAATGAAGGCTTACAAAGAAATGACATTTGAAAGGCTAAAGAATAGGTAAACAATGGAGTTTTCGCTCTCAAAGGCGCCTCCCAAACGTAGGGTTTTACAAAATATAAGAGTCTTATTTATAACAAAATAAAACTAGGGTAGTGTGCTGCCAAGTCATGCGTAAGTGCGCTCGATCGCACTCAACCACTTCAATATTCTCACGGCATAGTCGAGTAAGCGATGCGCTAGGGCTACGCGAGTATCTTGGGTGTACGTGGTTGTGCGCTCGATCGCGGCCTCTTGGGCTTGACCGCAGATACGCTCGATCGCAGCCTCTTGGCCTCGAGCATATATGCACTCGATTGTGTCATACTTAGGCTCGATCGCAATTGCGTGATGTACAAATTTAATGTACTCGCAAGCGCACGAGTCGTGTGCAATATAGTGTTGTGCAAGTACGAGGTCGAACCCACTGGGAATTGTGTTCTTGAAAGCAAATTTAAACCTAAAGTAATTTAATTCTAATCTAGTTCACAATTTTTGAATGAATGTTGTTTGAATAAAAACAAAAGCATAAAACTAATTAAGTGAAAGTAATCTATTGAAGAAGCGCTAAGGTTTCAGAATCCACACTAACACATTCATAACAACCTAGTTCCATGATCTCAAATATTCCCCAAAGTTCTCACATATAAATCTTAGGTATGTTTCACTTTTGCTTCAAAAATTAATCAAAACATTCCCTGTATCCATTCTTTATCCAAATCACAATAGAAATCCAATATGCAATTAAATCATTAACTGTATCCTTAAATCACGAGAAAATATCCAATCTATATCGAAACATCAATTTTATCCAGAGAATAAATCACAAGAAATATCCAATCTTTTAACCAAGAAAACCAAGCAGTCAATTGTATTGAATTATCCTAAACATCTAATGTATCCTTGAATCACAAAAGATATCCAAGATACATTCAATCCAATTAATAAAAAAGCAAAACAATAGACAATTGAACCATTAAATTGGGAAATATTGATTACATGAAACCAAGTTGCTGATCATAAGTGAAGCTTCATCTTCAACCTTAGTTGAAGGTTTAGCCTCTCATGTTATTGAAAGACAAAACATTCTTGATAGAATTCATAATGAAAACTTGAGTACTTACACATAATTAAACCCAAAGTTGAGATCCAAAAGCTACCCTAGAACTCTCTTCTTTCTCCTCTGGAATATTGTAATTCGTAGCCCCCTTTAAACTAATATGATAATTATCTATTTATAGGCCTAAAACTAGAGTTTACAACTTTAATAAAACTGAAATTCGTTGCCAGGTCAAATGTGTGCGCTCGATCGCACAGTTGGTGTGCTCGAGCACACTCGTGCATAAGGTTTCCATCTGCTGCACAGTATTCGCGCTCGATCGTGACTGTTCTGGGCTGGAGCGCATATGCGCTCGATTATGGCTGTCTTGTGCTCGATCGCAACGACCTGTGCTCGATCACTCTAACAAGGACTTGCAATTTTCATCCAAAATAGGCACTTCCACATAAAACCCACAGTTTTCCTTTAGCAACCAATAAAACTCTAAAAACACGAAACTAAACCAAAACATTAGATAATAACACAGCTAAAAGATCAACAATAGCAAATTAAGGGGTCCAAATATGTAATATTTGGCACACATCAAACACCCCTAAACTTAGCTTTTGCTAGTCTCTTAGCAAAACAACACTAAAAATAAAATAAAAGCAATAAGCATAAGTCCTCTGTCGTGGGAGAGGCGACTACATTTAGTATATGCAACAAGTCTTTTAAACCCCTAGGCATCTCTAGTGGATCAGTGAAGTTTCATGAGGGTTTACAAGAATGACACCCACAAACATTGCAACACAATATTGTTAACAAGAAAGAATTTTCACCAAGACCATGGTTCTTATTCATGAGTAAGCTTAAAAAGACAAACACTCTCATCACAATCAATGGGCATCCAAGATCAAATAACTCATAAATGGACAACTGAGACATCATATGTTCTTGAAACGTGCAAAGTGAAATTAGCATGCAATAATGAAGCTTTCAGTTTAAACTTAAAACAAGTTCCATAAAATTCATAAGAATTCCAAACAGATGAAACAACCAAGGCCAGATATGCATTTATTTTTTCCTTTATTTTATTTTATTTTATTTTATACAGGCTGTGCAATGTATGACTCCTTTAAGCTTTCTAATTGACCCATATAACAAGTGTTAAGCCAATGACTCTCAAGCCAAATGGCTTTAGGGCACTAAATGTAGAACATCCCTAAGGGCTTAGTAACTTAAGTTAAAAAAGTTACGAAGTCATACTAGTCATATCATAACTCAACTTGAACTTCAAACCTTTTGACACGAACACTCAATGCTTAGTGAGGCAAAAGGTCCGGTTACTCAATGAGGAACTCAAAATGAACCTTTTTTTTTTTTTTTTTTTTTTATGTATATATTTTTTTCTTGCAAGCCAAGGTTATTCATCAATAGGTCATCCAACAAATCTCAAAAGGAACAAGCTTAAGTTAAAACATTATACCTCACAGAAACCATGCTAATGTGCTCAAAGAAAAATTGATCTCAAAAACACATACAATCTCAATTACCCAAAATTAAGTCAAAAGACTTAGACTCCTACTAACATAATGAAGAGTTCAACCCTTTAAGCAAACCAACGAAATGCAAACCACAGTCACAGTTTATAACCCAAACTTGACAACAATATCGCACAATTAAAAAGAAAACAACTAAAAACTAAAAATGACAGAAAACAACAACTAAAAATTAAAAATGACAACTAAAATAAAAATGGGAAATGGTTTTCCATACCCCCAAACTTGAATCCCACAATGTCCTCAATGTGGGCAAAAATACAATACCAAGAGCTGAAGAGATGTAGTGACCCCAAATTCTTAACTAGGCATAAGTAGCTTGGTTAAGGGGATTAATTTGGGCTTTGGGTCACTAAGGACGCCAAAAGGGTGATTTGAACTTTTGGGCAGACGTACGCTAGGTCTGACGGACGTACGTTGTTGTCTGTAGTGCGGACGTACGTGGGGGGACCACTGGATGTACGCTCTGCAAACCGTACAGGTGAACGTACGTGGGACCATCGGACTTATGCTACTTTTTGAATGCCCTCTGGTTAATATCCAGACGTACGAGGTAGCTATAGAACCGCTGGACAAGAACCACCGGACGTACACCCCTTGGCCGGACGTCCGCTGCTTTTTGAGCCTATAAATAGCACCCTACCCTTTCGTGTTTTTCATAACTTCAAAATGCCCCCATGCTGCCAGAGTGTTTCCAGAGTGTTGCCAGAGTGTTTGTGAGTGTTTGGTGAGTGTGTGTGTGCGGCGTTTACGAGTTTTAGAACGTTCGTGAGGCAGAACTCTTGCAGTTTTGTTTCAAGGAGGTAACGTTCGATCCTTAGCTTTTAATTACGTCGTTATGCTGCTCGTTTTATGTTTAGTCGTAGTTGTTAGCTTAGTTGTGCTTTAAGACCCGTTTAGGTTAGCATTGTTACGTTGCATGGAGACTATTAATTGGACTAGAAGGCTTTAGGTTGTTCCTAGTAGCCCTAGGAATCGGAGGATAGGCAGACAATGGGAGAGAAAATGAGGTTCTCCCTAAGGACCCATACAGCAGACGTACGGTATCGCGACCCGAAGTATGGCTTGTCGTTACACGGCGAATGTACGCTGTCGAGCCCGGACGTACGGTCACTGTGTGACAGGGAAACCCTATTTTCACCAACCGTCCTGTAGCTCATGTTTTCCTTACTTTAGAGTCATTTAGTAGAATTATGACTAATAGAATGTTTTCCACAGATTTGGAGAACCTGGATCTTTTGGAGTTTTCAGAGACACGTATCGATCCAGGTGAGTTTTAACTCACATAATGCGCATTGTTATTTTCCATGCATTGCACGTCTGTTTTGTGTACCAAGCAAACATGCATATTTTATAACTCTCATGTTTTGTACGAATTGAACATGAACTCTGTATTTTGAGAAAAACGTTGTGTTGAACATGTTAACCATGTGGGACTTGTAAAATGACATGCATGTAAAATACAGACAAGATAATTGCATTGTATGACATGGTACACCGGTACGTGCAATAATAATGGCCATGGGCTTACTATATATGTTAGCTTTATGGTCAAATGTGTGCATTATGTGAGGGCTGTGGATCCATTGGTTTCGTGACCTTGATGCTACCATTCCCAATGGTTCGGTCACTACAGGACGGATGTCATTAGTTGGTGTAGGCCACTCGGGGTCGGACCCGATCGTGCCATTAATGTTACGTACGGTATGTTGTGCAATGGTTGGAGCACTGGCATTGTATTATAGGTCCCTTGGGACAACATCAACCCTGCTGAGAAGGGGTAATATCTCGGGTAGACCATACTGTTGAACTATGATTATTGTTTACATCATATGCATATATCATTACTATATATATATCACGCATAATTAAACTGTCATGATGGAACTGCTTTTGTTTATTAAACACCTGAGTTCATTACTAAAACCAGCATGGGTATTATCTGCGTTAAAAATCACTAAGTCTTAGACTTACCCCCTTATTTTATGTCTTTCCCCATCATTACGAATAATTGCGCGGTTTAATTGCTTTAGACGAGGATGCCGTCGGAGCCTACTTAAGTGATTGCACAGGATCCGATTCGGGTGATCTTTGAGGATATGGACCCTGTGTGGCTTAGGACGATGTGGGAGGACAGAGGATCTGCCTGTGTAGACTTGATTGAGATTCTGATCTCATTAGCTTTGTTAAAGCTTAAGTCTAGGCTTTGATCTGTTGATCTCTTGTGAACAATATTGTAGTATCTTATTTTGGGAATGTATCTATTTGACGGTCTGATGACCGATACATTTGGTGACTTTTATAATATTATGGATGTAGTACTTATCTCTGGTATCGCTGTATGATGTTTCATTTATTATCTCTTGATCCCGTAGTCTTTAGTAAAGTCTTCCGCTGCAGTTTTCTCGTTACGACGAGAAAGGTGTTTTCCCGGAGGTCATGTCTCAGAGGGACATGGTTAGGATGGCTCGCCGTTGGGTCAATTACTGGTTAATTGATATTCCCATTGGGCGGGGCGTCACAAGAGAACCGAAGTGAGTCAAGAGATGTCCTCCCCCGAACTTACTTGTGACAACACCTGTCATGAAAAAAAAAAATAAAAAATTCACAATAACAACTAAAACAAAAATAACTAAAAGGAAATAAAAGGATAGAGGGGTGCCTCCCATAAGCGCTAAGTTTACAGTCTTCAGTCAGACTTTCCACAGCAGATGATCAGTTGGATGAAGTCGGGTTTTCCAAGGGCAATTCCTCAATCTCTAGAATCTCCAGTTCTAGGACTGGCTTCAGCCGCTGACCATTGACTTTTTGAGTATTTCTGTTCTTGAGATCCTTGATCTCGATGGCTCCATGAGTAGAAACTGCATGTACTCTGAATGGTCCTATCCATCAGGACTTTAGCTTCCCTGGAAACAGATATAGGTGTGAGTTGTAAAGGAGGACTTTCTGACCAACTTCAAAAGATCTTCTCAATATGTTTTGATCATGAGTCTTCTTCATCTTTGCTTTGTATTGCTTGGCACAGCCGTAGGCATCGTTCCTCAATTCTTCAAATTCATCAATCTGGAGCTTCCTCTGATCGCCAGCCTTGGTGAGATTGAAGTTTAACTGTTTGATAGCCCAATATGCTCGATGTTCCAATTCTAAAGGAAGATGACACGCCTTGCCATAGACCAATCGGTGGGAGACATGCCAATTGGAGTCTTGAATGTTGTCCGGTATGCCCACAAAGCATCATTGGGCCGCAGAGACCAATCTTTCCTTGTCGGGTTCACTGTCTTCTCTGAAATCCTCTTGATTTCTCTGTTGGATATCTTAACCTGCCCACTTGTTTGAAGATGGTAGGGCACTGCAACTTTGTGAGTGATCCCATATTTCTTCATGAGTTGCTCGAAAAATTGGTTGCAGAAATTCTTCCCCCCCCCCCCCAAGCGCTGATGATGGCACGTGGTGTCCCAAAATGTGCAAACACATTTTCTTTCAAAAATTGAAGCACAACTCTATGATCATTAGTTTTGCAAGCAACGACCGCCACCCATTTGGAAACATAGTCAACTGCCATGAGGATGAAAAGTACCCATAAGAGTTGGGGAAGGGTCCCATGAAGTCAATGCCCCAAACATCAAAGAGTTCCACAATAAGGATCGGGTTCAGTGGCATTATATTCCTTCTTCCTATGCTCCCTAACTTTTGGCATCTCTCACAAGTTGAACAATAAGCATGGGCATCATGAAAAATGGAGAGCCAATAGAATCCACTTTGAAGAATCTTTGTTGCGGCCTTTTTAAAACTAAAGTGTCCTCCACATGCATGATCATGGCAAAAAGAAAGGATCTTCTGGTAGTCACCTTTAGGAATGCATCTTCGTATAATTTGATCTGGGCAATATTTAAACAAGTACGGATCATCCCAAAAGAAGTACTTCGCCCCAGCCAAGAATTTTGATCGGTCTTGCTTGGTCCAATGTGATGGCATCTTGGCGGTGACGAGGTAGTTCACAATATCTGCGAACCATGGTGCAGAAATTTGAGAGATGTGCATAAGTTGTTCATCAAGGAACGTCTCAGCAATCGACACAACATCTTCATTAAAGTCCACAACCAGCCTGGATAAATGGTCAGATACCATATTCTCAGAACCTTTCTTTTCCTGAATCTCAATGTCAAACTCTTGCAGCAATAAAATCCACCAGATGAGACGAGATTTAGCACCTTTCTTAGACAAAAGATACTTCAGAGTAGCATGATCCGAGTAGACCAAGACCTTAGATCATAACAAGTAAGATCTAAACTTGTCTAGAGCAAACACAACTACCAACAGCTCTTTTTCAGTGGTGGAGTAATTGAGTTATGCATCATTCAGGGTCTTGCTGGCATAGTATATGACATAAGGAAGCTTCTCCACTCTTTGCCCCAACATGGCTCCCACAGCAAAATCGGAAGCATGACACATTATCTCGAACGGCAGTCCCCAATTAGGTGGTTGGATGATTGGTGTAGTGGTCAATGTCTTCTTCAGAATCTCGAAGGCTATCTGGCATTTGTCATTGAAGTCAAACGGAACATCTTTTGCAAGTAGATTACACAAAGGTCTTGCTATCTTGCTGAAGTCCTTGATAAATCTTTTGTAGAACCCTGCATGTCCCAGAAACGACCGAATTTCTTTAACTGTCCATGGTGGCAGAAGGCTAGAAATCAGATCCACCTTAGCTTTGTCAACCTCTATACCTTTGGAAGAAATCACATGGCCCAAAACAATCCCTTGTTTCACCATAAAGTGGCATTTTTCCCAATTTAGAACCAGATTCTTCTCCTTGCACCGTACCAATACTAGAGTGAGATGATGCAGACATTCCCCTAATGACGAACCAAAGACTGAGATGTCATCCATGAATACCTCCAAGTGACGTTCGACCATGTCTGAAAAGATGCTGATCATGCATCGCTAAAAAGTAGCAGGTGCATTGCACAACCCAAATGGCATACGACGATAAGCGAGCGTACTGAAAGGACAAGTGAAAGTAGTCTTTTCTTGATCTTCGGGATCCAACGAAATTTGGTTATAATCAGAATAGCCATCCAGGAAACAGTAGTAATCATGGCCTGCCAATCTCTCCACCATCTGATCAATGAAAGGTAGAGGAAAATGGTCCTTCCTTGTTACAAAATTCAGCTTTTGTAGTCGATGCACACTCTCCATCCTGATTGCACACAAGTTGGGACCAACTCATTGTCTTTGTTCTTGATCATTGTAATCCCTGCTTTCTTGGGTACCACATGAATGGGACTCACCAATTTACTGTCGGAGATTGGGTATATGATTCCTGCATCCAAAAGTTTGATCATCTCAGCTCTCACCACCTCTTGCATGGCCGGATTTAAAGTCTCTGTGGCTCGCGAGAGGTTTTAGAATTTTCTTCTAGGTGAATCTTGTGCATTACCACTGTAGGGTTGATTCCCTTGATGTCCCCAATTGACCATCCGATTGCTTCTTTATGCTCTCTCAACATACTCAGCAATTCTTGTTCTTAAGCCTCATCCAAGTCAAAAGAGATGATTACTAGTAGAGATTCACTAGGGTCCAGATATTTGTACTTCAATGTGTCCGGTAGAGGCTTCAACTCTCGCTTTACTTGCTCTGTTGCTGATGATGATGTGTCAGTGGTTCCCTCGATATTAGTCTCTCTTGTTGTGGCTGAGAGACTGATATCGAGGTAGTGTATCCAAGTTCATGTCACCTCCATATGCAGCGAGGCATTCTCCCAAATGGTCGTCACTATTCAACTCATTTACGGTCTCCTCTACTATCTCTTCTATCAAGCATGTACTTCTGACTTCCTCATATTCAAATGGCTGCCTGCTGATATCAAAAATATTTAGCTCCACTGTCATGTTCCAGAAAGATAGCTTCATGACTCCGGTTCTACTAATGATTAGGGCGTTAGCTATAGCTAAAAAGGGACGCCCTAATATGATTGGAACTTGAATCTCTACATTCACTGCTGGTTCTATATCTAAGACGATGAAGTCCATAGGGTAGTAGAACTTATCAACTTTGATCAGAACGTCTTCAATGATTCCCCTCGGCTTCTTTAGAGATCTGCCGGCCAGTTGAAGTGTGATGGACGTTGATTTCAGCTTTCCCAATCCCAGTTGAACATAGACTAAATACAGCAAGAGATTGACACTAGGTCCCAAATCTAACAGAGCTCTTTCAGCTCGATTGTCACCAATCTTGCAAGTGATAGTAGGACATCTAGGGTCCTTATATTGCAGAATAGAGCTTACCTGCTCAGTCAGGAAAGCTTTCTTGAGCACATTCGTCTTCCTCTTGACTATTGACTAGATCCTTCAAAAATTTTGCATAAGAAGGCACTTATTGGATGGCATCTAGGAATGGAATGTTGATCTGCACGTGCTTGAACACTTCCAAAATGTCATCGTACTTTGAGCTTTTCTTTGGTGCTATCAGTCTTTCTGGATACAGAGCTTTGGGAACATATTTCTTGGACTGATCCTCAACATTTGGAGTGACTGTGTCGGGTCCAACATCTCCTGCAGGTTTGTCTTGGCTCTCCTCCTCTTCTTCAAGTCTGGCCACTTGATTATCCACTTGTTTTCCTGACCTCAAAGTGGTGATTGCTTGCACGTATTGCTATCCATGAGTAGGAGTTGAGGAACTCCCAATACTGAATTGCCCCTTTGGGTTAGGCATAGGTTTACTGATCGTACCAAAAATAAGTACTCGCCAATTACACGAATCGTTTGCAATAAAGTGGTTGTTCAAGTGCGAGTGTCGAACCCACAGGGAATTGGGTTTCGTGAAAACTAACTTTAAAATGCCTAAACTAATCATATCTTAACCTAGCCCCAAAATCAAACATGTGGTGTGCATAAAGTAAAAACTAAATTAAATGCAATAAAACAAAGAAATAAAAATGACTAAGGTCCCTAATCCACCTTACCACAATTCAATCAACATATAATCATGCTAATTCACACCTCTATCAAACAATTAGGCTAAAATGCATTCCTATTCTCACGATAGTTCACACACCCGTCGTACGGCCTAGCTCTATGCATGTTCTTTTGCCTTTACAAAATCTAGTCGAATCATTCGATGTATTAACCCATAAACGGTCACAATGGAAGTTGAACCGAAATCGAATCATCCAATGTGTCGTTGACAACAACGGATATTGGATTCAATTAAACAATCCGATGTAACCCGGATAAATCACAATGAATATTGGATAAAAAACGATCCATAAACAACAACCAATCACAATCTTGTCACGAGATTGTGATTGAATCGAATATACATTAAATTAAATGACAGAAAATACGAACTAAAAATGAATATATATAAACAAATCTATAGTGAAGGAAATAAGAGACTAAAATAAAACAAATAAAAGCATTAAATGATAAAATGACGTTTAGAGGGTTTTATAGTGATGAACAAGGAGGACTTAGGCCACTGAGGGCGCCTCCAAGCATTTCCAAACGAAAATAAAAATCTATACAAAATGTTGTATTTATAAGCAAAAATTAGGGTTGCTACCAGGTTAGGTTTGCTCGATCGCATGGGCTGCACTCGATCGCGAGGTATGCGATCGAGTGCGCGTAACTGCTATGGAATTCCACGGCGCAGGCATGAAGCGATGGCGGCTAGGGCGACACGCACTTCGCGGGCTGACGAGGCATGCGCTTGATCGTGTGCGCGTTCGATCGTTGGGTCTAGTGCTCAAGCGCAGCTTTGGCTCTGCTGGGCTTTAGCACAGTGCACTCGATCACACCTAGTGCACTCGAGCACACTGGCTGGAACTCCAAATGTGCATTTTGGCCAATTCCACCCTTTTAACAGCAATTCGAATGCAAGGACCTGCAACACCACAAAACACTAAAACAAACTAAAAGATTAGATATTAACAAGGCTAAAAGCTTAACAAACATAAATTAAAGAGTCCAAATAAGCACTAAATGGCACTCATCAAATACCCCCAAACTACATTTTGCTAGTTCCTCAGCAAAACAAAAATGAAAAACACAATAAAAAGAACATAAGTCCGCTTTCGTGGGAGAATGATTGCATTTAACATATGCAACAAGCATTTTAAACCCCTAAGGATTCCCTAGGGGACGAGTAAAGTCTCGTGAGGGTTTTCCAGGAATGATACCCACAAACATTGTACAATCATTTTATTCTCAACAATGCAACAATATAAAAACCATAGTTCTTATTCATTAGCAAGCTTAACCAAACAAACACCATCTTCACAATTTTCAGGGAATTATCAATCAAGCTACTAACATGGCATTATGAGACATTGCATGAATCAATTCTGGTGAAAGTGAAATTAGCACATAATTATGGGACTTCTAAACTAAATTTAATCATGCATGCTTCGACACTCAGAATTCATTAGACCACCCACCAGACACAATAACCAAGGTTTATTTATTTTAGGTTTTTTTGGGGGGGGGGGGGGGGGG
>VIBQ01000067.1:106049-190427 GCA_006937295.1 Carpinus fangiana | reverse complement strand
GGGGGGAGGCTATGCAATGCTTGACTCCCTTAAGCTTCTAAATGACCTATGTAACGAGCGTTGGGCCAGTGACTCCCAAACCAGGCGGTTTTAGGGCACTAGATGCAGAGACATCCCTAGGGCTTAATTACTCTCAAGTCAAATAGAACACTCATTGCTTGGCCAGACAAAAGGTCCGGTTACTCAATGAAAAACTCAACTTATTATGAATATATATATATTTTTTTTTATAAACAAGGTTATCTTTCCAATGGGTCACCCAACTGCATCCAAACTTACAAAACCAACATGACTAAACTCATAATTTATACCCCACAAACTACGTGTCAATGTGCTTGTGAAAAACAAATTAAAAATGTAATATCTCATGCTGCCAAAGAAAATAACACAATTTAAATTCCCTTAACAAAGTGATCATATGTTCATCAAGTTAAGCACACAAAAGAAAACAAAACCATAATTTAAAATAAACTACATAATTGAAAACAAAATGTGCACAAATAATACCCCCAAACTCAAAATTCGCACTGTCCACAGTGTGCGGATATAGAAAATACACAAGTAATGCAAGGGGGAGGTAAAAATACTCGACATGTCATGGAGGAGGTGTTGAAGAAGCTCTTGAAGCTGGTGGCGGCCTGTCTAAAATGGCTCGCAGCATGTCTTGGGTCTCAAGCCTATCCTGGCGTGCATCTCTCTGTATATCCGATATCTGAAATCAGATGTCCTCCAGGGTATCCTGCAAGGCATAAAAATTTGTAGCTTTGAGGGTGATCGTCTCCTCATACTCTTCTTCTTCTTCATCAGCTGTGTTTGGAGCTGCTACTAGCTGAACTGGCAGCTCTGCTGGCTCTGGCGCTTCTGGCTCTTCCATGTCCATCATCTTTGGCTCGTTTGCGGCTCTGGCTTGATGCCTTCGAGGCATGTGTGAATAACTCTGATTCCACTGAATCCGGCCAAACAGCGGATGCTCAGTGATGGGCCCATCGTCCTGAGTACCTTTGATGCCCTTCTTTCGGAGCATGTGAGTGATGAGAAATGGGAATGGCAATCCCCATCTTTTGGTAGTCTCAATAGCTCGCTGGTGCACCCCTTCCCAGAATTTATACAACTATGTCCAAATAATCTCGGGAATGGAGCACCAATAGCCTCTGTAAAATGAATACAGGGTAGTAAGGAATAGGTCCCGTCTCTGTGTTTTGTGTCCCAAGGGACACACATTCCTCTGCAGGATGAAATCCACAAACCAAAGTTGTGGAGGCAGTTTTGACTTGGCGGCATTCTTGTGTCGATCTATAAACTGCCCCTTACACATGTTTGACACAATGTCCTCAATAGTAAGCATGGAGGGGCAGGTTATCCATTGGCCATCTGCCTCAGGCTGCTCCGCACTGCACTTCAAGGCCGCAGCTATGTTAGCTACAGTCACCTCGACGTCTCGGTCATCGATGAAAGATGAAAGAATGTCTGGCCGGTCGTAGTCATATTTCAAGTTTTCATAAAATGACCGGACCAAACGTTCATAAGCAGTGGATGTGACCGGCTTGAACAGCCGCTTCAAGCCCACGACGCTTCAACTCCTGAACTCCCCAACTTGTTGCGTCAAATTTTGAGAAATCCTTTTTTACGGTAAAAGATGTCTCCAACATCAGCTTCCGAGACTCAAAAGGGGGCCTAACTACCATGGCTTGGGTCCCAGAGGACCGAGAAGTTGAAGCTTGCCCTCTAGGCATGCTGGAAGCTCGTTGGGGAATTTCGTCGAGCACGTGGTGGGCACCTCTAAAAATAAAGGTTTGAGAACCCCTCTAAAATCCAACCCAACCCCTTACAAAGACAACAATAACCAACACAACAATCAAAAGGGCACAATCCGTGGATGGATTTGTGCCTTTGGACGTTCAAAAATGGGGGAGAAAAATACAAAATGGTGGAAAGTTGGGTTTGTAAGAGAAAAGAAAAAATGGGGAAAAATGGGAGTGAAATGAGGGCCGACGGCGAGGCTGTGGCGGTGCGGAGGTGATATAGTGGTCCGGTGGAGGTGCGGTGTGGTGGAAGAGGGTGGGTGGTGGTGTATGGAGGTGTTGGGCTTGTGTTTGGGTGAACTGAGAGCAGAGATGGGGGTACGGCGCTGTGACAAGATGAAGGGGGGAGAAAGGGAAACTGACCCAAAAGGAGCTCACGTGAGGGTTCTAAACGAGTGCGCTCGATCGCACAAAGGTGTGCTCGATCGCACTTGAGCAGAACCGTGCACTGTGTGTTTGAAATGGGCCTCTGCGCTAGAACACAAGTGAGTGAGTTCGAACGCAAGCCCGTGTCTGCGATCGAGCGTACAGAGGTGCGCTCGATCACAGGGTACAGAAATTTAAAACAAAACAAAATAAACAACAACAAATAAAAATCAACAAAATAAACAACAACAAAAATTTTATACAAACAACAAAAACAAAAAGAACAAGAAATAAAATGACTCAAAAATAAAGAGCGGAAAATAAAAAAGAAAGAAAACCGCACCTTCCCCGATCATGTGGGTGTCCAATCACTCCCTTCCACCATTTCTTCTTAAACGCTCTATAGCCTTCTTGAAGGATGTTTCGCCATCTTATGTAGCCTAAAAGCTTGTTTTGAAAAATTCTCTTAGAACCACGATTTCTAGATTTTTGATCTTGTGTGCGTGAATCCTTAAAGATTTCCACATAAGATGGTTCCTCAAGACATTGAAAAGGTGAAACTTGTGGTGCATGATATGTCTCGAGAGGGATTGTGACGGAGGAATGAGCTTCAGTTCTCACTTCCTTGTCATTAGACGGATTTGGCGGGGGCTCAAATTGCTCAACTTTGTCCTATTTTTCTTCCTCCTTGTTGTCAGATTTTTCCTCACAAACAAGAGTGGTGACTTGGACATGCTCATGATAAGAATTGCTGGGGCAATCCTCATCAATCATGTACTGTCCTCTTGCCATCTCCTGACTTTGAAGTTCCTATGATTCAAATCTGTTGAATTCAGCAACTAGATGACCGAACTGTCCTTCCAACCTTGCAATTGCTTCAGTGTTTGCCACAGTGGCCTTTGTGATTTCTTGACAAGGTTGGTTGACTATTTGCATGAATTCCTTAAGTGTGTCTTCTAATGATAGCTCTTGTGACACAGGAATGGTGGGTTGGCCGACTAGTTCCATGAATTCCTTAAGAGTTTCTTCCAAAGAAGATTTCTTAGGAGGATAGTCATATGATGAATGGGAAGAAAATTGGTTGTCGAACTGTGGATAATCAGGATGGTGCAGTTCGTCAATCTGGGGAGCATAATTTTCCGTAGCATGAGCTTGCCACGAAAAATCAAAATGGTTGCTCCAGTCCGGGTTGTAAAAATTTGAATTTAATTCAAACCCAAGACTGGAGAAACTGATGTTCAACTACTCATGTGAAAAGTCAGAAAATTGTCCCCAATGTGGACAATTACCTAAACTATGGTAAAGGCTGGAGCAGTGTGAACATGGTTCATGTGGGTGAAAATTGGTAGGATTTGGTGTCCTACCAGTAGAGGAAACATTAAAATAATCGAACAGAAGACTCATGTTTTACTCAAACAGTTTAATATGCAAATTCCCACATGAAGCAATAACAATTACAAAAATAAAATAACCAAAACTAATAAAAATAACTAAACAATAAACTAACAAAACAATAAACTAATTAAACAATTAAAAATAAAAATAAACTAACCAAAACTAAAAATAGCAAGTAAACAAATAAAAACATGATGAATAAACAAATAATTAAAAATTAAACTAATAATTAAGCAAAAAAAAAAAAAATGAAAACTGAACACATACACTACCTTGGGTATGTTGGTGCAGTCAGTAGAGGTGCGCTCGAGTGCAGGAAAATGGGATCGATCGCAAACAGCTCAATATGGCAATATCTGCAAGTGCGCTCGATCTCAACGGAGGTACGATCGTGCGTATCACTACACTGCTATTTAATCAGCAAGGCGTGCTCGCACGCACTGCGTACTAAGTGAGCACAGGTACGCGAACAGGATGGAATAGACTCAAGTGCGCTCAATCGCAACAGGGATGCGATCGATCGCACTATCGGTGCCTGATTTTTCAGAAACTTAAAAAACTAAGAAAATTAGCCAAACACTAATTCTTTTGTATTTTTTTCTATACAAAAGCACGAAATAAATAAAATAAATGCTAAAATTAAAATAACTAGTAGAAAGATAAAATTAATCTAAGTGATCGTATCAAAAATAATACTCGCAAGTGTACGAATCGTGTGCAGTAAAGTGCGCGTGAAAATGCGAGGTCGAACCACAAAGAACGGAGTTTTGAAATTACAAACTAATACAATTCTCAAATTAAACGTATCTTAACCTAGTCCTACAGAGGGTTGATTTCGAACAATGAAAAAATGCAGAATTTAAATTAAAATGAAAAATGTAGGGATAAAAATAACTAAGGTTAAAGACGAACCTCACCCAATAAGAATAAGCTAAATACATTAAACGCTCATTTTCCGTTTTTTAAACTTTAAACCCTTCAACACACTCTATTGTGGTAATTGACACAAGTCAAACCGAATAATGTGTTTACCGTTAAGGAACTACAACGAGTATTGATTATGGATAAAATCATCCACTGTATCCTTGGATCACAGTGGATATTGAATCACAACCAAACACTTGTTGTGCACCCGGCTTGGAACACATCACCGGACGACTATCAATGCATCAACACACACAACCATTCAATTATTTGTCACAGAAATTGAATGACGAATGCGGAATTGAATAACGGAAAATAAGCATAAAATATAAAAGCACGAAATTTAAACTAAGGGTGAGGCTTCATCTTCAACCTAAGTTGAAGATTCTAGCCACCCATTGAACAATAAAACATAAAAGAATTGAAATAATGCATTAAAATTAACTGTAAAATAAAAGTTTACAACTGAAAAGGGGCGGAGCAATGCAAATAGTAGCAAAATGCTCTCAAAAACGCCCCAAAGGAATTGTGTGTTCGACCAAATGGCCTTGGGTCCTATTTATAGGCTACAGAAACCTACGAGTGCGTTCGAACGCAGGAGGTGCGTTCGAACGTACTACTGAGTTGTGCGTTCGATCGCACACAGTGCGTTCGACCGCAGAAAACCATAACGGCGCAGCGCTGAAGCGATGGACTCCTAGGGCACCCGCGCGATACGCGGGCTGACGGGGACTGCGATCGACCGCGTCCCTGCGTTCGACCGTGAGTGCGTTCGAACGCACCAAGTGCGGTCGAACGCACTTGGCAGGGGTCCAAATCTTCACTTGGTGTCTTTTTGCTTTCTTGTGGCCAACTTTTGTTGTAAACACCTGCACAACTCAAAACACTAAAAACACCACAAATAATTAGAAATTAACAATACTAAGAGCCTAACAAATATAAATTAAGGGGTTCAAATAAGCACTTTTAGGCACTCATCAAATACCCCCAAACTTACATTTTGCTAGTCCCTTAGCAAAACAAAAATGAAAACACAAATAAAAACAAGAAACATAAATCCGCTTTCGTGGGAGAAACGATTGCATTTAGCGTATGCAACAAGCCTTTTAAACCACTAGGCATCCCTAGTGGACGAGTGAAGTCTCGTGAGGGTTTTTCAGGAATGACACCCACAAACAATTATTGGCACTATGTTATTAATCAGACAAAGCCCTTCACACAAACACATGGTTCACACATCATTTAGCAAATTTAACAAGTTAAACATACGAACCACATCATCCAGGCATCCAAACATCATTTCACTCAAGGTTGGAAAATTGAGAAAACACATGCTTCATAATGTGCAAAGTGAACTAACAATAAGATCATGGGGTTTCGATCACTCTCTAAAGATGTGTATCCAAAATTCAAAGGAAAAACAATGCGATAAATTAACCAAGGCTTGAATTGAAAAATGAAATTTTTTTGTGTAGGCTGTGCAATGCTTGACTCCCTTAAGCTTCTAAATGACCTATGTAACGAGTGTTGGGCCAGTGGCTCCCAAGCCAGGCGGCTTTAGGGCACTAGATGTAGAGACATCCCTAGGGCTTAATTACTCAAGTCAAAAGAGCTACGGAGCCTAAACTAGCCATACAAAATTTTTTGGAATTTCTCATCTTTTGACGCGAACACTCATTGCTTGGCCAGGCAAGAGGTCCGGTTACTCAATGAAAAACTCGACTTATTAAAATTATTTTTTTATTTTTTATTATTATTATTAGCCAAGGTTTTCATCATCACATCGCAAACCTAGAAATCTTAAGACACACACTTCAAAGTCAAATCTCATACCCCACAGACCCTAATGCTAGTGTGCATGTGAAATATCGATTAAGCAAGTGAAATCTCTCTAATCCAACACATGAATCAAATACTGGGATTCCTAATGATATGCCATGTTCAAACAAGTTAAACACACCAATGACATGCAATCCACAGTTACGATGTAAATTGTGCCCAATCAACAACATAGCAACAAAAAGAAAAAATTTTATGCAAAAACAAAACAAAAACAAGACAAACAAAACAAAACAAGACAAAGTGTTTGTCTACACCCCCAAACTTAAATGACACATTGTCCCTAATGTGACAAGAGATACATTACAGTGGGATGAGGAACCGGGATGAGCAAAGTCCAAGGCGTCCCCCGAACTTACACATCGAAACACCTGTCAAAAACTAACAGCAAATTTTTTTTTTTTTTTTTTTTTTAAAGCTAAAACAATAAAAAGTCAATTGCTGTTAGAAACAAAATAAAATAACACAAAGAAAATAACAGAAATTAAAGTGCGGAAAATAAAAAGGAAAACATACCGCACCTTCCCCGCTCATATGGATGTCCAACCAATCCCTTCCATCCTTTCTTCTTCAGACTATGATACCCCTCTGGAAGGATGTTCCGCCATCTTATGTAGCCTAAAAACTTGTCTTGAGAATTTCTCTTAGGACCACGATTTCTAGATTTTTGACCTTGTGTGCGTGAATCCTTAAAGATTTCTACATAAGATGGCTCCTCGAGACATTGAAAAGGTAAAACTTGTGGTGAATGATATGTCTCGAGAGGGATTGTGACAAAGGAATGAGCTTCAGTACTCACTTCCTTGTCATTGGCCAAAATTAGAATTGGCGGTGGCTCAATCTTCTCCAAATGCTCCTCTTTTTCTTCCTCCATGTCAAGAGCCTGTTCCTCACTAACAAGTGTAGTGGTAATTTGGGCGTGCTCATGTGCAGACTTGTTAATTTCAGTCAAGTAATGATTAATGAAAGGGCAATCATCAAACTGGTGAGAAGGATGATAACAATATTCACATGACTGATGAAGTGTGTGAGTGTGAGAGAGCTGGGTATGGGCATCTCTGGCTGCCATGAGTTGGTTTGCCCTCCCCTCGTAGTCATCAACATGAGCAGTAGGAAAATGTTGCACTAATGACTCTTGGGGAAGGTGATTAGATGACGAAGGCAAGGAAAAGTGGTCATTGAACTGCGGATATTCAGGATGGTGCAATTCATCTGATTGGAGAGTATAGTTTCCCGTGGCAAGAGCAAACCACGAGACATCAGAATGGTTATTCCGGTTAGGGTTGTAAGAATTTGAATGTGATCCAAACCCCTGGTCGGAAAAATTGGTGTTTAGCTGCCCGTATGAAAAATTGGTAAATTGTCCCCAATGTGGACAATCACCAGCATCATGGTAAGGGCTAGAGCAGGCTAAACACAGTTCATGTGGATAATTGGTAGGATTTGATGTCCTACTACTAGGGGGAATATCAAAATTAATAAACGGAAGACTCATGCTTCACCCAAGCAGTTTAAAATAATCCACATGAAACAATTAACAAAATAAAATAAAATAAACAAAAACTAACAAAAAACTAAACTAAACAAGCAACTAATAAATAAAATAAAAATAAAATAAATAAATAAATAAAAATGGAAAATAGAAGACTTACCTGCCTCGGGTCTGTTGGTGCAGCCAGGTGCTGTGCGTTCGAACGCAGGTCAGTACGTTCGTTCGCACAGATGCAGAAATGTGGCAGGCTGTTGCACCTACGTTCGACCGCAACATGGACGTTCGAACGCAGGGCTGCACTGCGTTCTTGTCAGGAGCTGTGAGTTCGCACGCAGGCGCACGACGGGCGTTCGCAGGCGCGCGAACGTACTGGAATAGGCGGCAGTGCGTTCGACCGCAGGAAGTGCGTTCGACCGCACTGTCGAAGCCTCATTTTCCAGAAACACAACAGAACCGAAACAAAAGACTAAAAACTAAACTAAAAATTAACAAAAATGAAATGAAACACAAAATAAACTATGAACAATATTTACAAAGCAGAAAATAAAAAAAAAAACTAGTAGAAAGATTACATCAATCTAAAAATTATATTAATTTCTAAACAAAAACAACCGTTCCCCGGCAACGGCGCCAAAATTTGATCGTATCAAAAATAATACTCGCAAGTGTACGAATCGTGTGCAGTAAAGTGCGCGTGAAAATGCGAGGTCGAACCACAGAGAACGGCGTTTTGTAAATAAAAACTAATACAACTCCTAAATTAAACGTATCTTAACCTAGTCCCAAAGAGGGTTGATTTCGAACAATTTAAAAGTGCAGAAATAAAATTAAACTGAAAATGTAGGGATAAAAATAACTAAGGTTAAAGATGAACCTCACCCAATAAGAATAAGCTAAATACATTAAACACTCATTTTCCGTTTTTTAAACTTTAAACCCTTCAACACACTCTATTGTGGTAATTGACACAAGTCAAACCGAATAATGTGTTTACCGTTAAGGAGCGACAATGAGTATTGATTATGGATAAAATCATCCACTGTATCCTTGGATCACAGTGGATATTGAATCACAACCAAACACTCATTGTGCACCCGGCTTGGAACACATCACCGGATGACTATCAATGCATCAACAACACACAACCATTCAATTATTTGTCACAGAAATTAAATGACGAATGCGGAATTAAATAACGGAAAATAAGCATAAAATGTAAAAGCAAGAAATTTAAACTAAGGGTGAGGCTTCATCTTCAACCTAAGTTGAAGATTCTAGCCACCCATTGAACAACAAAACATAAATGAATTGAAATAATGCATTAAAATTAAATTAAAAGAAAAATTTACAACTAAAAAGGGGCGGAGCAATGCAAACAGAAGCAAAATGCTCTCAAAAACGCCCCAAAGGAATGTCTGTTCAACCAAAAGCCTTGGGTCCTATTTATAGGCAAAATTTCCTACGAGTGCGTTCGAACGCAGGAGGTACGTTCGAACGTACTACTGAGTTGTGCGTTCGATCGCACAATGTGCGTTCGACCGCAGAAAACCATAACGGCGCATGCTGAAGCGATGGACTCCTAGGGCACCCGCGCGATACGCGGGCTGACGGGGACTGCGATCGATCGTGTCCCTGCGTTCGACCGTGAGTGCGTTCGAACGCACCAAGTGCGGTCGAATGCACTTGGCAGGGGTCCAAATCTTTACTTAGTGTCTTTTTGCTCTCTTGTGGCCAACTTTTTATGTAAAGACATGCACAACTCAAAATACTAAAAACACCACAAATAATTAGAAATTAACAATACTAAGAGCCTAACAAATATAAATTAAGGGGTTCAAATAAGCACTTTTAGGCACTCATCACTAAGCATAAAATCAATTCAAACAAAACACCGGTTCCCCGACAACGGCGCCAAAATTTGGTCGTACCAAAAATAAGTACTCGCCAATTACACGAATCGTTTGCAATAAAGTGGTTGTGCAAGTGCGAGTGTCGAACCCATAGGGAATCGGGTTTCGTGAAAACTAACTTTAAAATGCCTAAACTAATCCTATCTTAACCTAGCCCCAAAATCAAACATGTGGCTTGCATAAAGTAAAAACTAAATTAAATGCAATAAAACAAAGAAATAAAAATGACTAAGGTCCCTAATCCACCTCACCACAATTCAATCAACATATAATCATGCTAATTCACACCTCTATCAAACAATTAGGCCAAAATGCATGTCTTATTCTCACAATAGTTCACACACCCGTCGTACGGCCTAGCTCTACGCATGTTCTTTTGCCTTTACAAAATCTAGTCGAATCATTCGATGTATTAACCCATAAACGGTCACAACGGATGTTGAACCGAAATCGAATCATCCGATGTGTCATTGACGACAACGGATATTGGACTCAATTAAACAATCCGATGTAACCCAGATAAATCACAACGAATATTGGACGAAAAAAGATCCATAAACAACAACCAATCACAATCTTGTCACGAGATTGTGATTGAATCGAACATACATTAAATTAAATGACAGAAAATATGAACTAAACATGAATATATATAAACAAATTCATAGTGAAGGAAATAAGAGACTAAAATAAAACGAATAAAAGCATTAAATGATAAAATGACGTTTAAAGGGTTTTACAGTGATGAACAGGGAGGACTTAGGCCACTGAGGGCGCCTCCAAGCTTTTCCAAACGTAAATAAAAATCTATACAAAATGTTCTATTTATAAGCAAAAATTAAGGTTGCTGCCAGGTCAGGTGCACTCGATCGCATGGGCTACGCTCGATCGCGAGGTATGCGATCGAGCGCGCGTAACTGCTCTGGAATTCCACGGTGCAAGCATGAAGCGATGGCCGCTAGGGCGACGCGCACTTCGCGGGCTGACAAGGCATGCGCTCGAACACGGCCTATGCGTTCGATCGTGTGCGCGTTCGATCGTGCGCGCGTTCAATCGCTGGGTCTGGTGCTCGAGCGCAGCTTTGGCTCTGCTGGGCTTTAGCACAGTGCGCTCGATAGCACCTAGTGCGCTCGACCGTACTGGTAGGGACTCCAAATGTGCATTTTGGCCAATTCTACGCTTTTAACCGCAATTCAAATGCAAGGACCTGCAACACTACAAAACACTAAATTAAACTAAAAGATTAGATATTAACAAGGCTAAAGGCTTAACAAACATAAATTAAGGTGTCCGAATAAGCACTAAATGGCACTCATCATTTACTCGGAAACTTCACCCTTTCTCTTTCCCCCACTTGATTGGCTAGCTGGCCAATTTACCCTTCTATCTTGGCAACAGAACTTTTCAGCTCTTGAACGTCTCTGCTATTAGTCATGGTGGCATTCTTCAGCTCTAGCATGTTTTTGTCAGTTGATTGCATGAATGCTTGTATGTTTTTGTTAGTTGACTGCATGAATGCTTTCATCACTTCTTCTAGTGAAGACTGAGCTGCACGTTGTGGTGCTTGATAAGCAAATGGTTGAGCTTGGTATGATGGCCGACACTGATTTTGAGCTTGAGTGGAATTACCTCATTGATTAAGTGGTTGATTCTGCTTCCAAGAGAAATTTGGGTAATTCCGCCACCCTAGATTGTAAGTCTCTGAAAACGGTCCACTTGTGGGTTTTCTGTACTCATTGAAGGCTTTGACTTCCTCAATCGGTGTTTCTGATGACAGAGTAGGGTAGTTTTGAGTGAAGTGCATTGGACTAGTACATAACCCGCATACATCAGCTTGGAAAGTCTCTGCCGCATTCCTTGGTTTGTTCAGGACCAGAGTATCAAATTTCCGTTTGAGCGCCTTAACATCCTCCTTTAACTCAGCATTGTCCTTCACTTCGTACAGGCCTCTTGTCTTGGGAGTGGGATCTTGTGTATCCCAACTGTTTTGAAAGTCCCACTATTGTGCTCGTTCTGCCATTTCATCCAACGTTTTGTAGGCTTCATCTCCCGTAAGGTTTAAGAATTCTTTACCATTCATGGTCTCAAGCGAGTTTCGCTCACTTTGTGTCAATCCTCTATAGAAATATTGAACAATTGCCTCATTCTCAAACCCATGGGGTGGGCACTTCATAGTAAGCTCTTTAAACTTTTCCCGGCAATCAGTGAACCTCTCTCCTTCTTTCTGCCTGAAGTTGGTAATCTTGAGATGGTAATCGTTAATCTTGGCAATTGGGAAAAATTTGTGGTAAAACTTATTCTGCAACAGTTCCCAAGAGTTGATAGATGCAGGTCTCATGTTATGTAGCTTGGCTTTCACCCTATCATGTAAGGAAAAAGGAAATAACCGAAGACGTACCAAGTCTATTGGGACATTTGGTGATTTAACAAACTCATATACCTCCTTGAAGGTCCTCACATGATCATACGGATCTTCGTTCTCTAACCCTCTAAAACAAGGAAGGTTGTTGAGCGAACTTGGCTTCAACTCGAAGCGGATGGCATTATCTGGCACCACTATACATGACGGTGAGCTAGTAGCATCGGGTGCAAACAGTTACCTGAGAGATCTAGGTGGATTTCGTTCTCCCATATTCACATATTTTTTCGACTCAGACTCGGAACTTTGAGAATCGGCAGGCGAATTTAGTGGCATTCTTCGATTTTCCCTCGCTATCCGTTCAATCTCTGAATCAAAATTGACTAGCTCCAAATTTAGAGATCTACGTCCAAGCATGCAAACAGAAATTAAAAACAACAAATAAAAAACAAACAAGTAAATAGGAAAAAAAAATTTGGAAAGGAAAAGAAAGAAAAATAAAATAAAATTTTTGCTTGGACTTTGTAACTGCGCTCGAGCGCAAGAAGGGTAGGATCTAGCGTAGGTGCGATCAAGTTGATCAATGTGCGCAGATGGGCACACTTCAATTCTTCTGGCTGCGAGTGCGATTGAGCGTATCTATAATGCGATCGATCGCACTAACAAAAATAGGTGCGCTCCGGAGCTGCAACTACGAAAAAAAACTATTTTTTTTTTGTTAGCACTGAATTAAAAATTGCATAAAAATCAAATCCTAATTATAACTAGTAAAAGAATAAAATTAATTTAGAAGTAAATTGGTTTCAAAACTTAAACAAATCCCCGACAACGGTGCCAAAATTTGATATACAAATTTAATGTACTCGCAAGCGCACGAATCGTGTGCAATATAGTGTTGTGTAATTGCGAGGTCAAACCCACAAGGAATTATGTTCTTGAAAGCAAATTTAAACCTAAAGTAATTTAATTTTAATCTAGTTCCCAATTTTTGAATGAATGTTGTTTGAATAAAAACAAAAGCATAAAACTAATTAAGTGAAAGTAATCTATTGAAGAAACGCTAAGGTTTCAGAATCCACACTCACACATTCATAACAACCTAGTTCCATGATCTCAAATATTCCCCAAAGTTCTCACATATAAATCTTAGGTATGTTTCACTTTTGCTTCACAAAATTAATCAAAACATTCCATGTATCCATTCTTTATCCAAATCACAATAGAAATCCAATATTCAATTAAATCATTAACTGTATCCGTAAATCACAAGAAAATATACAATCTATATCGAAACATCAATTGTATCCAAAGAATAAATCACAGGAAAGATCCAATCTTTTAACCAAGAAAATCAAGTAGTCAATTGTATTGAATTATCCTAAATCATCTAATGTATCCTTGAATCACAAAAGATATCCAAGATACATTTAATCCAATTAATAAAAAATCAAAAAAATAGACAATTGAACCATTAAATTGGGAAATATTGATTACATGAAACCAAGTTGCTAATCATAAGTGATGCTTAATCTTCAACCTTAGTTGAAAGTTTAGCCTCTCATGTTATTGAAAGAAAAAACGTTCTTGATAGAATTCATAATGAAAACTTGAGTACTTACAAATAATGAAACCCAAAGTTGAGATCCAAAAGCTAGGAAACCCTAGAACTCTCTTCTTTCTCCTCTGGAATATTGTAATTCGTAGCCCCCTTTAAACTAATATGATAATTATCTATTTATAGGCTTAAAAATAGGGTTTACAACTTTAAAAAAACTGAAATTCGTTGCCAGGTCAGACGTGTGCGCTCGATCGCACAATTGGTGCGCTCGAGGGCACTCATGCATAAGGTTTCCGTCTGCTGCGTAGCATTCGCGCTCGATCGTGACTGTCCTGGGCTCGAGCGCATGTGCGCTCGATCGTGGTTGTTCTGCGCTCGATCACAGCGACCTGCTCTCGATCGCTCTAATAGGGACTTGCAATTTTCATCCAAAATAGGCATTTCCACATAAAACCCACAATTTTCTTTTAGCAACCTATAAAACACTAAAAACACGAAATTAAACCAAAACATCAAACAATAACACAGCTAAAAGATCAACAATAGCAAATTAAGGGGTTCAAATATGTAATATTTGGCACACATCACTGCGCTCGATCGCAGCTCCGTGCGCTCGATCGCACTGACTGGGACTTCTTTGCTAATTTTCACCCTTAAACCGCATTTTCTGTTAATGACTTGTTGCACACTAAAACACTAAAACTAACAAAAATATTAGAAAATAACAAATCTAAGAGCTTAACAAACATAAGTTAAGAGGGCCCAAATATGCAATATTTGGCACTCATCAGTTGGCAAACTTTAAGTATTCATAATATAATTGTAACATTGGCATATTGTTATATTATTTGAGCATGATTAGTGGTGGATATCAATGCCCTACCTTTTATCTCTATTAAATCAAACATCAATCTTTGTCTCGTTTTAATTACGAAATTAATTTTAAACATAATTTACGGCAATCCTCGTGGGAATGATCTCGTACTTGCACTCTATACTACTGTTTTGATCTTGTGCACTTGCGAGTTAAAACGTACATTTATTTGCCTATTAATTTAGGTAGATTTTGCACAACACAAAGATTGGTCAACAAGATGTTCCAGGAGCAAATTGGGCGAAACATGGAAGTATATGTAAACAATATGCTGGTGAAAAGCATATAGGTAGCCAACCATATCACTAATTTGTTATAAGCTTTCGAAATGTTAAGGCACTACGTAATGAAGCTCAATCCTTCTAAATGCACGTTTGGCGTGTCGTCAGGAAAGTTACTAGGATTCATCATCTCAAGAAGAGGAATCGAGGCCAATCCCGATAAGATAAGGGCAGTTTTGGAGATGCAAGTTCCATAGAACACGAAGCAATTACAACAACTAACCGGGAGGATAGCGGCATTAAATTGATTTATTTCCAGATCCACTGACAAACGCCTTCCATTCTTCGAAATTTTGAAGAAATCTTTTTTTTGGGGTTCAAATTGCAACAAAGCGCTCCAGGAATTGAAAGAATATCTGGTAAGCCCACCGCTACTAAGTCAACCAGTAGAAGGAGAAGCTTTATACTTATATTTGGTCGTATCACCATCAGCAATAAGCTCGACATTGATATGAGAAAAGCAGGGGTTGCAAAGGCTTGTTTACTTCACAAACAAAGCCCTACATGGAGCATAAGAGCGATATCCTCGGATCAAGAAGCTATCCTTCGCCTTGGTAACATCGGCTCGAAGACCCTCAAAGTGTTAACCGAACACCCTCTAAGGAAGATTCTGCAAAAACCAGACTTATCTGGAAGATTGGTCAGTTGGGCCATCGAACTCGGGGAATTCGACATAGAATTCCATTCGAGAACGTCCTTGAAGGGACAAGTTTAGGCTGATTTCTTGGCCAAATTTTGTAATTTTCCAGATAAGGAAGAATCACCTCAAGAAGAAACATGGGTGGCATATGTGGACGAATCTTCAACTTGAAAATATAGTGGAGTTGGGGTCGTGCTCTAAGGGCCCAGCGGAGAAGCATGTGAAGCAGCAATATAGCTGAAATTCACCACCACCAACAATGAAGCCGAGTACGAGGCCATAATCGTTGGAATAAATGTGGCCCGAGAAATTGGAGTGACAATCTTAGAAATTGGATTCGATTCCCAAAGGTGAAGGAAGCTATTGAGTTTTTTTGACAAAATAGTGTTCACAAAGGTGCCTCGAGAAGAGAATGCACAGGTAGATGCCCTATCTCGTATCGGTTCTTCTACCGATGAAGAAATTACAGCAACTGGGCGACCAGTTCAAGAATTAGCTAAGCCTTCAATCACTTGGATGGCCCAAGTAGCATGTATTGAAGAAGGATAGGGAGATTCAGAATGGGTTCACGATATAGTGCAATTTCTTAGGGAAAGAAAACTGCCATTCAATAACAAGTTAACCTAAAAGATTCGCATTCAAGCTGCCCGGTATACATTGATCGATGGAACCCTGTACAGAAGAGGCTACACTCTTCCTTTACCTAAATGTCTGTCCAAAACTGAGGCCTCCTACGTGCTAAGAGAGATCCATTAAGGAATTTGCGATAGTCACTCTAGAGGAAGGATGCTAGCCCATAAGCCTATCTGAGTATGGTACTATTGGCCCGATATGAGTAAAGATTCAAGTGAGGTGGTGAAACATTGAGACAAATGCCAAGGATTCGATAAAGTAATGACCAACCCTCTTGAGGAACTAAGCTCGGTATCAGCATCGTGGCCTTTTGTACAATGGGGGATTGACCTCGTAGGACTGCCGCCAACAGGGAAAGGAGGTTGCAAATTTGTAGTAGTCACCATCAACTACTTTACGAAGTGGGTAGAAGCTGAAGCTCTAGCAACCATAACTACCAGGAACGTAAGAAATTTCCTTTGGAAGTCGGTGGTCTATCGGTACAGAATTCCTCATGCATTCGTAACCAACAATTGCAAGCAGTTTGATTGCGAACCTGTTGTGCAAATATCCACCTAAATTAATAGGTGAATAAATGTGCGTTTTAACTCGCGAGTGCACAAGATCAAAACAATAGTATAAGGTGCAAGTACAAGATCATTCCCACGAGGATTGTGATTTTTCTTAGAATTAATTCCATAAATAAAATAAGATAAAGATTGATTTTGATTTAATAGAGATAAAAGGGTAGAGCTTTGATATCCACCACTAATCATACTCAAATAATATAACAATATGCCCAATGTTCCAATCATATCAAGATTACTTAATACTTGTCAATCTAAGGGAATAGGTGTATACTCCTTAAGCTATTGATTTTCCTAAGAAATGAATTAGGCATGAGTGTCTACTCTAATTCTTTTCTTTCACAAAGGATTTAGCATGGGTGTCTACTAAGTTGTTCTTTAAGAAAGCATAAATTTGTGAAAATTGACAAACACATAGAGCCTAGGGCATGGGTGTCTACTCCTGGTTTTCCATGTTGATTAATCCAAGAATCCGTAATGAGATTCTTTTGTCACTTTATTAAGAAGCCCAGGACTCGACCATCCAAATTAACTTAAATAACAAATCCATACTACATGCATATGTTGGCCAAACACACTCATATAAGGAATTCAATAAAGCAGGAAATAATCAAATTAAGCATCACAATATGATTGTAGCAAACGCGCCAATATTAAAATATTAAAAAGACATGATTAGGGCTTCAATCTAGCCCTAATAAAGTATTTAGTTACACATAATTAAAATAAAGGGAAATGAAAAAACCAAAAACGACTCCTGAAAGTAGCCTCAAAATTCTCCTCTCTGGAATTGTCTATCGAATTGTGTGGTCTTGAGGTCTATTTATAGGGCTTAGGAGAGTCCTAGAAGCCCTAGTAATCCTAGGAAATTCGGAATTCTATCACCTAAAAACTGACAAAAACACAAAAATGAAATAAAACAAAATAAACTAACAAAACTAAAAGATTAACACATATAAATTAAGGGGCTAAAATGTGTATATTTTAGCACTTATCAACCCCAAACTTACATATTGCTAGTCCCTTAGCAATAAGAAACTAAAAACAAAAAGAAAGACAGAAAACAAAAAGA
The DNA here is from genome assembly GCA_006937295.1 of Carpinus fangiana. Lineage (NCBI taxonomy): Eukaryota > Viridiplantae > Streptophyta > Magnoliopsida > Fagales > Betulaceae > Carpinus > Carpinus fangiana. The sequence continues at coordinate 172,716 of VIBQ01000067.1, read as the reverse complement.
TAAATCCTTCTTTCGTAGGATGAACGATTGCAGTTAGCGTATGCAACAAACCTTTTAAACCCCTAGGCATTCCTAGAGGATGAGTCAAGTCTCGTGAGGGTTTTCTAAGAATGTTACCCACAAACATTATGCAAAGTTCATGTTATCCAACAATTTGAAGTATCACTCAAAATAAAGATTTTCATTCATTAGCAAGCTTAAAAAGATAAACTTTATCTTCTTAATAAATTGGAATTTTAAAGTCTAATTACTTACAAAAGACAGACTAGGGCATCATAAGTTTGAAACAGTGTAAAGTGAACTAGCACATAAATATGAAGTTTCTAATTATTTCCAATTTGCAATGTCTCAATATCTCAAATTCACTGAAATCCCCATCAGAATGAACAACCATGGCATAACTTTTATTTTATTTTCTTTTTTTATTTTTTATAAGGCTCTGCAATGTTTAGTTCCCTTAAGCTTTCTAATTAACCCATATTGCGAGTGTTGAGCCAATTACTCCCAAACCAGATGGTTTTAAAACACCCCTAAGGACTTACTAACTCGAGTTAAGAAGGCTACAAAACTAAACTAGCCATAGATTTGACCAAATCAAAATTTTCACCTTTTGACGTGAACACTCATTGCTTAATGAGGCAAGAGGTCCAGTTACTTAATGAAGAACTTATCAATGATCATTTATATATATATATATATATTAATATGCCAAAGTATCCATCAAACAAGTCATCCAGTTTCACCCAAGACGCAGAAACATACACATTAGATTCTCATGTCATACCTCACAAATTATGTGCTAATGTGCTTGTGTCAGATTAGATCAAACAGACGAATTTTCAAATGTCTAAAGTAACCAAACTAAGAAAAAAAAAATCCATCATCAGATCATGTGTTCAAAATTTAAAGCTCACCAATGAAAATCAAATCACAATTTTTGTTAGATCAACCAAAATTTTAAGACGAACATGAACATTTTTTTAAAAAAATGGGGCAAAGTGTGTGTAAATGCCTCCCATACCCCCAAACTTAAATTATACATTGTCCCAAATGTGTGTAAAGATGAAAAGATCTCACCTGGGAAATGGAGAAAATTGTATGTACTGGCATGGCTCATAGCATGTTCCCAAACTTGAACACAAGCATACTTGTCCCTGAAAAACAACACACTAACATAACAATGGAAAACAAAAAGAAACAAACAATAAAAATAAATAACATAAATAAAATAAAAAACAACAAACAAACAAACAAAAATATGTTGTGGGGTGCCTCCCATGAGCACTAAGTTTAACGTCTTCAGCCAAACTGTTGTGCCCTTCTCGTTGCTGTCCCAAAGAAGATGCAAGCACACTTTTCACATGAGTTGGCTGACTTGAATAACCTCTTCAACCCACGACGTTTGAATTCTTCGACTGCCCATTGAGTAACTTCAAAATTTGAAGTCATCGAGGTCTCCAAAATGAGCTCCCTCTGCTGAAAAGTAGGCCAGGATGAAGTGGCCTCGACCCTAGAAGCTTGAGATGATGAAGCCTGATTTCTAGGCATCTTGCAGGTTGGTTCAGGACTTTCATCAAACACTTAGTGTGCAACTTCTAGAATGAGTGATGCCAAACGACCGTAAAATAAAGCTCAACCCCTTGCAAAAATAGCAAACCCAACCCAGAAAATAAAGCACAATCCTTAACCACGTATTGTTCTTGTCATAATAGTGAAACAAATGGGGAAAAATGGGGTGGAATGTCAATATGGGGTAAGGTGATAATGGGAAAATAAAAGGAAAAATAGGGAAGAAGGGACGGTGGTGGAGTGTAGGCGTAGTGTGCGGCGGTGTGTGGTGGTGAGGCAGTCGGTGGTAGTGCAGAGAAGAAGATTAGGGTATCACGGTGCAGGAGAGAAGTGATGGAAGATGGGAGCCTTGTGACCTAGCTTGTAAATTATTACTATACAAAGATTTATGGAGTCATGAATTATGTACAGTATGTGAATGTTTGATAAGCGCCGAATGTTACACATTCAATCCCCTTAACTCGCATATGTTAATTCCTTAGCATTGTTATTTGTTTGATTTTGTGTTGTTTTTGTGTTTTCAGGTATTTAATAAAGATGCAAAAAAACCATTAATTTTGGGTTTAAAGCACAATTTGAGAGGACCTAGATGATATGATTAAGCTTAACCAATCACAATAGAAGATATATATGATGTGGTTAAGTTTAATTAAATCAAGGAAAGGATAAAATCGGAATTTCTCCACTTAGAGTCAAAATCGGATCTGATAGAATTTCAGATTTTGAACATGTCTCAGTATTTTAGCCATAACTTTCATTTAAATTATTGGATTAAGTTGATTCCAGCGGCATTAGAAATTTAATTCAAAATTCTACAAATCATGCTGAAATAGGATTTTCCTAAATCGGACTCCCGCTATGCCAAAATCGTCTTGCAATAGAAGGAAGCAACTTTGGACGAATCCTATTCCGATTTGTACATGGATTGACTCCTAATTTGACTAGGAGATTGAAATCCGAATTCTCTAGGTTTCCTAGGGCTTCTAGGACTTGTTGCTCCCTATAAATAAGCCTCTAAGCTTCAAGAAAAGGGGAACTTAGTTTTAGACAGAAAATATTTCTTGGAGGCTTAGCGGAGTCATGAGCGGCTNCAGACTTTCAATTTATGTATGTTGATTATATAACTGTGAGAATTGCTACAATTGAATTCTGTTCTTAATTATTAAATGCAATTGTTCTTAAATTCCAAAATCAATATTGGTGAAATTCTTATCTTGTCTTAGAAAGTATTTTACTTTTATTGATCTCAAATCATTCTTATTTTCTGTGATTATGGGGATGATGGTTATATAATGGGTTGTAATAGACATATGATTAATAGGATTAAGATAGGTCATGCCTAGGGAAGACGGGTCGTACTACACCTTAGTTTAGTGTAATTTAGGTAGATGATCCGTGCCAACCGAAGATGGGTTACGCTATTCCATTAATTATATGAAACTTATTAAAGGGTTTTATAGTTTATACCTAGGGAAGACGGGTTGTGCCGCATCTTAGTGGTTAGGTGGACGATCCGTGCCAACCGAAGATAGATTATCCTTACTCTTTAATAAGGCAGTTCCTTGTTTAATTATAACATGCATAGAATGAATTTCTTGAATTGAATCTTATTAACCATTGTTGTGTGAATAGAGGTGAAGTCAATACCCTACACTCTCTATCATATTTTAATTATCTTTTATTTTATGCATTTACTTTTAGAAAACAAAATCAAAACAAATCTCTTTTAATTAATTAGGTTAAATTTAGTCTTTCGAATTTAGTAACGAAACCCCTACAGTCCTTGAGGTTCGACACCCTCAATATAGCCCTATCCTACAGGATTCGTTCTATTGCGAGGGGTTAATTTTATCATTGATATTTTTGGTCATAAAATCACCACATCAAATTTTGGCGCCGTTGCCGGGGACTGTTAACGGTTTCGTTATTAATTTTTAAGGATTACGTTTAGCTTAATCTTTATTTTTATTTTTTTTTTCTTTATTTTCAATTTTCGCAGTTTAATTTCTTTTTCAAGTTCACGTTCAGCTCCGCAGGTGCCAATCTCTGTGACTGCGCTCGATCGCCACCCGTGTGCGATCGAGCGCAGGTCTGCAAGCAAGCAACAAGCCGCTACGATCGAACCTCAGCCCCTGCATTCGTTCCTCTCTTTGGCAGTGCGATCGTTCGCTCTTTGGATAGACTCTTCTGCATCCTCATTCAAGCACACTTGCGGGCCGTTTGTGAGTTTTTATTTTTATTTTTATTTTCTTTTATTCTTTTATTTCTATTAGTTTAGTTCATGTGGGGAAGCATTCCAACACCCCATGGACCATGTTCATATTGCAATAGTCCTTATCATCATGTTAGAAATTGTCCTACCGCGGGACAATTTTCTAATTATTCTTATGAGCATATGAACAGGCCGTTCTCTAAACAGGGGAATGAATTTTATTCTGATTCTTATAACCCGGCATGGAGCAACCAGTCTAACTTCTCGTGGCAAGCTCAAGATTATGGAAAGTATGCTCCACAAGGTCATGAACTGCACCATCAGCCATATTCGCAGTTCAATGATCAATCATATTCCCCTCAATATCAAGCAACTCCACAGCAGCAGTACCAAGAGGAGTCACCTCCTTGGTCAGATCCTACTTTTGAAGATCGGATGCTAAAAATGATAAGTGACATGTCTGACAAAATAGTGGGCCAGGTAAACGGCAAGGTTGGCGAGATAACCAACATAGTGGGTGAGATGAACGGTAGGATGAGTGAGATATCTCATACAATAAATTCGCACTCTCAATCCATTGCCAAGCTAGAGGCTCAGGTAGAACTAATAGCTGATATCATCAATAGAGAGGAAGAAGAGCTTCAAAGTCAACCGTTGGCCAATCCTGATGAACACTTCATGGTGGATGAGAATACTTTTTGTCATAAGCAAGCTATCACCACACTGAGGAGTGGAGAGGTGGTCGAAAACCATGTGGAAGAAAGGAAGGAGGAGCAAAAGGAAGAGCAAATTGAGGCCCCACTAGATCTATACTGGGAAAAAGGCAAGGAAGTGAGCACTACGACTTCAACACCATCAAGTCTTATTCCCGAGACTCCATGTGAGCCCCAAGCCCCTATTCCAGGTAATCTAAAAATTTCATTTTTAGATATAGATAACATTCTCCCGGTCATTAGTTCTTATGACTTACCAAGAGGCCAGGAGAATAGACTATTAGGGCTGTTAGAAGAGCACAAAGAGACCATCAAGGTAGAAAAATTCCCTCAGTATTCTCCTCATTTTACTCCAGTTCATGATTTCCTACCGGATGAGAAACTGTTTGAGAATACTCAGAGGGATCTACCTCAATATGCGAAAATTCAAAATTACCTATGTATAGGTAAAATCCATTCTCTGTGGTCCAAGAGAAGAAAAGATTGGTGCTTCAAATTTAAACTTAAGGGTCAGAGAACACTGAGCGCATCAAGGATGTGGATTTCGTTGAATTGGCGGATTCCATACATTTTGACTAGATGAGTCAGCTTCTTAGGTTCAAGCACAGACCCTGTGCGCTTGACTCCTCACTTCACTAGGGTACATGATCTCCATCCAGGTACTTTATCCATTGTTGTTTCATTCTTTGTTAATTTCGTGGTTCACTCAGGTGGAAAGTGACATTCTGAGGACGCGAATGATCGCACATCCTTGGGCGATCGTTCGCATAAGTCCCTCCAATAAGGCTATCGCTACTGAGGAAGCGAACGATCGCTATGTAAATGGCGATCGATCGCCCCCTCGCCATGCGACCATATGCGTGCGAGCGCTTCGTCGCATTGCACGGACCATCCTGCATGAGTACGATCGATCGCACTTATGTGCGATCGAGCGCACTCGGTAAAGAATGTCACTCTTCCCCTTTCCCCCATCACTTTTACAACAATGTATGCACTTGATTGTTTCTTGGTTGGAGTATCAACTTCTTTTTCAGGACATGTGTTTTTGGATACAAGTTTGGGGGTATAGTATACTCACATCTGCTCATTTAGGTACTCCTATACCCTTAACCTTATTTTTCAGTTCTGTTCATACATTGGGGACAATGTATGATTCAAGTTTGGGGGTATGAGAGACACATTCACACACACTTGTCCTATTTTTGAAAAAAAAAAAATGCATGTTCATGTTGTCCTAAAATTTTGGTTGACCTAAAAATTTGTGATTTGATTTCATCAATGAGCTTAAAATTTTGAACACATGATCTAATGTTGGATTTTTTTTTATTTTTTATTTTTTTTTAAGTATGTTACTTGCTCTAGGCAACTGAGAATTCACATGTTTGATCTGCTCTGACACAAGCACATTAGCACATGATTGGTGGGGTATGACATGTGAGTTTAATGTGAACGTTTCTATGTTTTGGGTGACACTGGGTGACCTATTGGTTGGATACATTGGCATATAAAAAAAAAAAAAAAAAAAATTGACCATTGATAAACTCTTCATTGAGTAACTGGGTCTCTTGCCTCAAAAGCAGTGAGTGCTCACGTCAAAAGGTGAAGAGGTTTGATGTGGTTAAATTTATAAAAAAAAATGGTAATAATCATTGATAAATTGTTCACTGAGTAACTTGACCTTTTGCATCAAAGCATTGATTGTTCACATCAAAAGGTGAAAAGTTTTGAGATGGTTAACATTACGGCTAGTTTAGTTCCGTAGCCTTTTTGACTCGAGTTAGTAAGTCCTCAGGGGTGTCTCTACACCTAATGCCCTAAAACCATCTGGTTTGGGAGTCATTGGCTCAACACTCGTTACATGGGTCAATTAGAAAGCTTAAGGGAACTAAACACTGCAGAGCCTAATAATAAAATAAAGATTAAGAAAAACATGCCAGTGTTGTTCATTCTGATAGGACTTCTAGTGAATCTTGAGATATAGAGATATTGCACATTGAATTTATTTGGAAGCTTCATAGTCTTGTGCTAGTTCACTTTATACTGTTTCGAGCTTGTGATGCCTTAGTTTGCTTGTTGTATGTAATTAGACTTTAATTTCCAATTCATTGTGAAGATGGGGTTTAATCTTTTAAGCTTGCTAATGAATGAAAATCATGGGTTTGAGTGATGTTTAATTTTTGGATAACATAAACTGTGCATAATGTTTGTGGGTATCATTTCTGGAAAACCCTCACGAGACTCCACTCGTTCTCTAGGGAATTCCTAGAGGTTTAAAAGGCTTGTTGCATATGCTAAATACAACCGTACATCCCACGGAAGCTGGATTTATTTGTTGTTTTTCAGTTTATTGTCTGTTTTGTATTACTAAGGGACTAGCAATATGTAAGTTTGGGGGTGTGATAAGTGCCGAATGTTGCACATTCAATCCTCTTAACTCGCATATGTTAATTCCTTAGCATTGTTATTTGTTTGATTTTGTGTTGTTTTTGTGTTTTCAGGTATTTAATAAAGATGCAATAAAAACCATTAATTTTGGGTTTAAAGCACAATTTGAGAGGACCTAGATGATATGATTAAGCTTAACCAATCACAATAGAAGATATATATGATGTGGTTAAGTTTAATTAAATCAAGGAAAGGATAAAATCGGAATTGCTCCACTTAGAGTCAAAATCGGATCGGATAGAATTTTAGATTTTGAACATGTCTCAGTATTTNGTGAAATTCTTATCTTGTCTTAGAAAGTATTTTACTTTTATTGATCTCAAATCATTCTTATTTTCTGTGATTATGGGGATGATGGTTATATAATGGGTTTTAATAGACATATGATTAATAGGATTAAGATAGGCCATGCCTAGGGAAGACGGGTCGTACTACACCCTAGTTTAGTATAATTTAGGTAGACGATCCGTGCCAACCGAAGATGGGTTATGCTATTCCATTAATTATATGAAACTTATTAAAGGGTTTTATAGTTTATACCTAGGGAAGACGGGTCGTACCACATCTTAGTGGTTAGGTGGACGATCCATGCCAACCGAAGATAGATTATCCTTACTCTTTAATAAGGTAGTTTCTTGTTTAATTATAACATGCATAGAATGAATTTCTGGAATTGAATCTGATTAACCATTGTTGTGCGGATAGAGGTGAAGTCAATACCCTACACTCTCTATCATATTTTAATTATCTTTTATTTTATGCATTTACTTTTAGAAAACAAAATCAAAACAAATCTCTTTTAATTAATTAGGTTAAATTTAGTCTTTCGAATTTAGTAACGAAACCCCTACAGTCCTTGAGGTTCGACACCCTCAATATAGCCCTATCCTACAGGATTCGTTCTATTGCGAGTGGTTAATTTTATCATTGATATTTTTGGTCGTAAAATCACCACATCAATGTTCATAATAAATTAAATAACCTTTTTATAGAGTATAATACTTCTTATATAACTTCAAATTCAAGCTCCATAACTGTTCAGCGGCCCCATGTACCTTGAGCGACATGAGCTTGGGAAAAAGGTGAATAATATCATTAATTTCTTATCTTGTTAGTAACTTAGTATATAATCTATATACTCATAATTGTTTATAATTATATTCTATCTTTTTCATGTAGGAATATTTAGCATTTGGTGGAGTTGTTGTTAATTCACAAAAGAATCAATTAGAAATTTATTTGGAGGAACTTAGGTATGTGGATATGAATGATTCATTTGAAATCCTTTTATTTTGAAAAGGAAATGAATTTCGCTATCTTGAAGTAGCTGCCATGGCTCGTGATGTTTTGAGTGATCATATTTCTAATGTTGCTTCAGAATTCAATTTTAGTATTGGTGGGCGTGTGATTGATCAATATAGGGGCTCACTCAAGCCTAATACTGTTGAAGCATTAGTTTGCACTAGAGATTGGTTATATGGAGATCAAGGTAACATTAGTTATTTGTATATTTAATTTCTTCATTTACTTGTATTATTTTTTTACTACACTATAATAACACTAATGCCTCTTATTTTTTGATATAGAACTCACATAAATTAAGTTGGATGGCAAAGAATATGATGTTTTGACAACTTATGTTAATTTTTGTGACATTCCAAATTCATCTAGAGCACAATTTGTTAATATTTCTTAAAATGAGCATATTTGTAGTGTTTCATAAATCATATCTTTGATTGCATGGGATGGGTCATGGATCATTCAAGTGGACAACATCAAGCATAATGGCCCATAGGAACCTAATTTGTAATGAATCTAATTTTGTTTTTGTTTTTATGATCTTTTTCTTTATTGCTATGATGGAAATGGACTATCTAACATGTAAAGTTGAAAATTGCTAATTTTCGTGAATGTTTTTATTGAATGGTAATTTGTTAACAATTAACAATAACATTGGTATTATTATTACATTTTTTTTTTCTATTTTTCATTAAGGGTTTGTTTAACGGGTCGAGTCTGTGTTACTTGCTAAGAACACAGGTCATGTCGAATTGTGTCTACCTGATATGACCCGGTTATTTTAAACGGGTCAAACGGATCATGTCGGGTTACCCGACTATTTTTCGTGTTATAATCGTGTTAGACCTGCTAACCTGTTTAACTAAACATGTTATGTTCATGTATAGGTTAATCGTGTCACAAGTCCTTATGAGTTGTAATCGTGTCTACCCGTTTCCCCTTTTTGCCAACCCTAGCTATGATACAAAACAAATCAAGGGGTAAAAAATAAAGTTGTTAAACCACAAGGGGTTAAAGATATTTAACCCTAATTTTTAAGTAAAAATATAATTTTAATATTAAAAACAAAATTAAAAATTAAAAAAAAAAAAGAAGAAGAAGAAGAAGAAGAATACATCACTTAAACATGTGGTCTTAGAGCACTAGCAATAGTTTCCATTTGATTTTCCCTAAGTTTAGGGAATAAAACTACTTTTTGCTTCCCTATGAAAATATATTTTACAATACCTTCCCTTACCTTTCCCTATACCATTAAAATATTATTTCTTTACAAAATATAAGTTCCCTACTACCCTCACTTTTTTCAAAAAATCTCAACACAATCTACAATTAAAGACAAAATGATGAAATATGAGAGAGGAAAGATAAATGTTTATATTAAAATATGGGAAAATTAGCTTTACCCCCCATGAACTACCACTTTTTCTCCATTTGCCCCATGAACTACCATTTCGTTACCAAAGACCCCTTACCGTTAGTCAAAAATGTTAAATCAAACGATCAACTGTACTCTTCATGACACTATTCTGTCAGTCAATGACACTGTTCACGATACTATTCATGTTAACTGTCATGTTTAATGTCCTTGACTAACGGTAGGAGGTCGTTGGTAACAAAATGGTAGTTCATTGGGGGTTTTAGGTAACCTTGATAGTTCATGGGGGCAAATGGAGAGAGAATGGTAGTTTATGGGGGGTAAAGCTAATTTTCTCCTTAAAATATTGTATAGGGAGGTTCCCTACACATTGGGAAATACTATAGCAACTCTTGAAGGTTGGTTAAATATATGGAAACTGATGTGAGTTGGTTTTTGTGGTTTTTTTTAAAAAAAATCGAGATACTCTACTTTGGCCCCCTCAACTTTTACGCGATTTTACAAACCCCCCTTAAACTTTAAAATCTCTCACTTTGGACCCTTGAACTTTGAATTGCTCTCAATTAGAACCCTTACGTTAATTTTAATTGTTAAAAATACATAAAAAGATCAAAATATCCTTGATTTTCCTTTTGTTAATTTTTTTTTTTTAAAAAAAAAACATTTTGGAAGTTTGAATTTTATACAAAAGTTCGGGGTACAAACGTCATGTTTTAAAATATGACAGAGGGGTCCATATTAAGAGCAATTAAAAGTTCATGAGTCCAAAGTGAGAAATTTTAAAGTTTGAGGGAGGTTTGTAAAATCGTGTGTAAGTTCAGGGGATCAAAGTAAATTTTTTCAAATTTTTTCTAAAAATAAAAAATATATATATATATATATATATATATAAGACATCAATTGCTAGTGCTCTTGAGACTCAAAATATAAAGAGCCAACCTTATGGCCTGTTTGGGATTGCGATTTCAATAAGTGCGATTTTAAAAATTGTATTTTTAAAAATTGTGTTTTTTAAATCGCTACTTTTTAAAATTGTCCATGCATTTGGTAAAACATGTTAAAAAATATTTTTTTATCAATCGAGTGATTGAGTAAACAAAAACGTAAATTACTCAAAAGGGATTCTTCTCGTAAAAAACAAAAATATAAACTTATGTTTTGATAAGACGATAATAAACTTTTTTTTTCTCTCTTATTGTTTTTCGGTGCGTCACCTCAGAACGAAGGAGAAAAAGAAGGAAAGTTGAGTGCCTTTTACGTGCTCAGAACAACAAAATCAACCCACAAAGACGGAATTGATAGCTGACAAGTCACTCCACGTCAACAGTTTGTACCGCGTCGCTCAAGATTATAATACAATAATTAACCTCTAGATTAAATTATAAATAAGAAAAAAACAAAAATTTTAAGTTTGGAAAAATTTCACTAAAGACCTCTGAACTTTCACTCGTTTTGAAATACCTCTTTAAACTTTAAAAACTCTTAATTTAGTCCCTTAAACTTTTAATTGCTCTCAATTTGGACTCCTCCGTCAATTTTAGCTGTTAAAAATAAAAAATCAAAATCAAAATATCCCTAATTTTCATTTTTTTTAAATTTTTTTTAAAAAAAAAGTTTTAAAAGTTGAAATTTTATACAATAGTCAGGGGTATAAACGTCATGTAATGTTTAAAATCTAATGGAGGAGTCTAAATTGAGAGCAATTAAAACTTCAAGGGATTAAATTGAGAGTTTTTTAAGTTTAAGAGGTCTTTCAAAATGGATAAAAATTCAAGAGTCTTCAATGAAATTTCCCCTTTAAGTTTAGATAATGAATTGTTCTCGAGTTTGTGAGGACGTACGTAGGCACTTTTGAGCTTTTTTGTGGGAAATGTTAGATTTTTTTTAGTGTTTCTTTTGATGTCTTTTTAATTATGATGTGACTTTTAAAATTATTGTTGAATTTGAGATTATCATTATTGATTTTTAATTTATTAATAATTTTAAAAGTTATATCACAATTGGAAGGATACCAATAAAATACTAAAAGAACACCTAACATTTTCCCTTCTTAATTGCTCCATTAAATAATCAAATATTGGACTGACAAAGGGTTATGGGTAAAAAAAAATTGTTGGGAGAGATCGGTAGGCAAAAAAGATTTACCTTATAATTTTTATTTTTATTTTTTTGTTTGGGGGTGCGGGGGGCATGAGCTATGCCGGCCCCATTCCTCCACCACCGAACGAAATTGAAATTTGGTTTCGATTCTTGGTTTTGTACATATAAAAGATAAGTAGAGGTTCAAACCAAGATTACATGTGTATGTAAGTGGGAATGTTATTTGAAAGAGTAATATTAGATGTCACACAAACGTCCGATAAATAATTTATAAAGTTAGAAACATTTTTCAGCAAAAAATATTATTATAAGTTATAATAAATAAACATGGCAAAATAATGTCATATAATCTAATTAAATTATATAATTACTCTAATAATCTGAAAGTAAATTTATAGCAGCTCCAGCTAAAGACAACTAACACAAGAGAGTCTAAAATAAAATGTGGAGTAGATGGGATTGGGATCCCTAGCAATAGTGATAAAATTGCCCAAAGATTTTTTTTCAAATCCTCATCATCCATTCTTATCCAACAGTCAGAAATCCGCCACGTGTCCCACTTAATATAAAATAATATTACTTTTTAAAAAATAAATATAAAATAAATTATTAAAAAATAAAAATAATTATTAAAAAAATATAGAATGGCCGAACCATCCCATTTTCCCCATATGGGGTGGCCGGCCACCCCAGCTCAGCCTTGGGGGTGGCCGAAGCCACCCCAAAGACCAGTTGGGGGTGGCTCTAGCATGGCCCCAGGGGGTGGTTCGACCACCCCCTAGGGCCAAATCCATAAATTTGATTTATAAGTTTGGCACTAAGGGGTGGCTGATCCACCCCCTGGGACCTTAGAGGGTTGCTCCAGCCACCCCCAAAGACCAGTTAAGGGCGGCCGAAGCTACCCAGGGCTCTATAGGGTGGTTCGGCCACCCCTAGGGCCAAACCCATAAACTTGATTTATGGGTTTGGCCTAGGGGGTGGCCACCACCCCCTTGGGCCAAACTGTGATGCCCCGCCCGATGGAAATATCAATTAACTAGTAATTGATCCCACGGCGCGTCATCCCAACCATGTCCCTCTGAGACACGACTTCCGGGAAAACACCTCTCTCGTCACAACGAGAAAACTGCAGCGGAAGACTTTTACCAAGACTATGGGATAAGAAACAGTAATTGAAACATCACACAACAATACTAGAGATAAAGTACTACATCCACATAATATTATAAATAGTTGCTAATGTACTGGTAATCAAACCATTAGTAAGGAAATAAGTACAACCCAAAATAAACCACGACAACATTGTTCACAAAAGATCAACAGATCAAAGCCTAAATTTAAGCTTAAGTAAAGCTAAGGAGATCAGAATCTCTATCATATCTGCACGGGCAGATCCTCCATCTTCCCACATTGCCATAAGCCAAACGGGATCCATATCCTCAAAGATTACCCGTACCAAGTCCTGAGCAATCACCCAAGTAGTCTTCGGCGGCATCCTCTTCTAAAGCGGCTAAACCGTATAATAATCGTAATGGAAGATGAAACATAAAGAAAATGGTAAGTCTAAGACTTAGTGATTTTTAACGTAGATAATACCCATGCCAGTTTAGTAATGAACTTAGAACTTTATTAAGCAAAGCAGTCCCATCATGATAGTTTATTATGCGTGATATATATATTGCAATGATACATGCATATGATGTAAACAATAGTCATAGTTTAACAGTATAGTCTACCCGAGATATTACCCCTTCTCAGCAGGGTTGATGCTGTCCCGAGGGACCTATAATACAATGTCAATGTCCCAGCCATTGTACAACATACCGTACGTAACATTAGTGGCACGATCGGGTCTGACCCCGAGTGGCCCACACCAACAAATGACGTCCGTCCTGTAGTGGCCGAACCATTGGGAATGGTTGGATCAAGGTCACGAAACCAATGGATCCACAGCCCGTATGACACACACATTTTACCATAAAGTTAACATGTATAGTAAGCCCATGGTCATTACTACCGCACGTATCAGTGTACCATGTCATACAATGCAAATTATCTTGTCTGTATTTCACATGCATGTCATTTTACAAGTCTCACTTGGTTAACATGTTCAGCACAATGTTTTTTCTCAAAATGACAGAGTTCATGTGCAATAAGTACAAACTGTGAGAGTTGTAAAATATGCATGTTTTCTCGATATATAGAATAGATGTGAAGTGCATGAGAAAATTAGCAATGAGCATTATGTGAGTTAAAACTCACATGGATCGATACGCGTCTCTGAAAACTCCAAAAGGTCCGGGTTCTCCAAATCTGTGGAAAACCTTCTATTAGTCCTAGTTCCACTAAAACAACTCTAAAGTAAGGGAAACAAGAGCTATGTGACCGTTGGTGAAAATAGGGTTTCCCTGCCACACAGTGACCCTACGTCCGGGCTTGAGAGCGTACGTCCGCCGTGTAACGACAAGCCATATGTCCAATCGCGATGCCGTACGTCCGCTGTATGGGTTCTCAGGGAGAACCTCATTTTCTCTCCACTATCTGCCTATTCTCAACTCCTAAGGCTACTGGGAACATCCTAAAGGTCTCTAGTCTAGTTTGCAACCTCCATGCAACGTAACAATGCTAAGCTAACCAAAACCCTAACCCAAACAGGTCTCAAAGCACAACTAAGCTAACAACTACGTCTAAACATAAAACGGGTAGCATAACAACGTAATTAAAAGCTAAGGATCGAACGTTTCCCCCTTGAAACAAAACCGCAAGAGTTTCACCTCAAATAACGTTTCGAAACTTGCAAACGTTGCACACACACGCTCACTACACCTTCAAAACACTTTAGAAACACTCTGAAAACACTTTGGCAGCCTGTGGGTGTTCTGAAATTGTAAGCAATACGAAGGGGGTAGGGCTGTATTTATAGGCCCAGAAAGCAGCAGACATCCGGCCAAAGGACGTATGTCCAGTGGTTCTTGCCCAACAGTCCAAAGGCTGCTTCGTATGTCTAGGTATTAACCCGAGTGTATTCAAAAAGTAGCGTATGTCCGACGGTTCCACATACGTCCGCCTGTACAGTTTGCAGAACGTACGTTCGGTGGTCCCCCATTGTACGTCCGCTCTATAGACAACAGCGTATGTCTACCAGACCTAGCGTACGTTCGTCTAAAAGTCTAAATTACCCTTTTAGCGTCTTTAGTGACCCAAAGCCCAAATTAACTCCCCCAACTAAGCTACTTACGCCTAGTCAATAATTTGGGTCACTACATTCTACCCTCCTTAAAAGAATTTCGTCCTCAAAATTTTGAGACAAATACCAAAAGAATAGCACTCAATGAGGAGTAGAACGTTACCTATCGTCCGTAGAGTCCCCTTCATCATGCTCGGTGGGTTCCTGGATCATCTCGTCCCATCCATTAGTCAATGCATCATCCTCTTCAAACAGCTATGGAAAATCGCCACGTAAGTCATCGAGTGCATCGTATTCAATGTTACCCACACTATACCAATCCTCATCAATCTCTACTCCCAAGTCTATCCATTCACAGAAGGAGTAGTTCCACACACAATCCAGATCGATTGGTATAGGTGCCATAATCATGAAGAGAAAACAACTATTTCTTAGTCAACTATTCCCTTACCCAAAATGTAAATAGGTATACTGTCCAAGTATAATCTTAAAAGAAAGAGTCATACACAATCATTCAAACAAATGTAGGTAGCAACTCCGCATATCGTGTTCTACTTCCCACGATGCTTCCTCAACTCCATGATTGCGCCACAACACCTTGACGATAGGAATTGTCTTAGTACGTAGCACCTGCTCCTTCTTGTCCACGATCTTCATCGGCTCCTCCACGTAGGTTAATCCCTCCTTGATTTCCAATTATTCATATTCCACGATTACATCAGGGTTAGCGATGTACTTCCTTAACATAGACACGTGGAAAACGTCCTGCGTTCTGACCAAATCTGGGGGTAAGGCAATCCTATAAGCCAACTTCCCCACTCTCTGAGTAATCTCGAATGGTCCAACAAATCTAGGGCTAAGCTTCCCCTTCTTCCTAAATCATATTACTCCCCTCATAGGTGATACCTTCAGGAATACACGATCCCCTACTTCAAACTCCAAAGGCCTCCTTCGGTTATCAGCATAACTTTTCTGTCGACTCTGAGTTGTACTCATGCGTTCCTTGATGACACGCACCTTGTCACGAGTGTCTTGAATCAGCTCTAGCCCCAACGTCTGCCTCTCACCGATGTTATCTCAATACAAGGGTGACTAACACTTTCGTCCATAAAGTGTCAGCATTCCAATAGTCGCTTGATAACTATTGTTGTAGGCAAACTCAATCAAAGGCAAGTACTGAGCCCAGCTGCCTTTGAATTCCAACACACATACCCGTAACATATCCTCTAGGATCTAGTTCGTCCGCTCAGACTGACCGTCTGTCTGAGGATGAAAAGCAGTACTGAACTTTAGCTCCGTCCCCATTTCCTTCTGAAGACTTTGCCAAAACTCGAAGTAAAACGAGAGTCTCTGTCCGAAATGATTGCCGATGGTACTCCATGTAAACGGACTACATTCTAGACATATAGTCTGGCCAACTTATCCATCGGATCCTTAACCTTTATGGGAATAAAGTGAGCACTCTTCATTAAACGATCAACAACAACCCAAATGGAATCTTTCCCAGTGGGTGTCTTTGGTAAACCCAAAATAAAGTTCATCCCGGTCTCGTCCCAGTTCCACTTCGGTATAAGCAACGGCTTAAGCGTTCCCACCGGCCTCTGATGCTCGGCCTTCACTTGCTGACAAGTCGAACACTGCTTTACAAACTTCGCAATGTCCTTCTTCATATTGTTCCACCAATATGATCCCTTCACATCGCGGTACATCTTGGTGCCTCCAGGATGCATAGTGTATGGAGAATGATGAGCCTCTCTCATTATCTCCTTCCTCAATTCTCCGATTCCCGGCACACACACTTGCTTGAAATGGGTAAGCAACTTGTCCTCCTTAAGACAAAAATCATTTGCCTTACCTTCCGCAAGCAATTGCTTGATCTTGGCACACTCAGGATCTTCAAGCTGAGCTGCCTTGATTCTTGCAAGCAATTTTGACTGAACCATCAGGTTAGCCAGGTGTACATGTATACCTTCGCCTACTACTTCCAATCCCATCCCAGTGAGTTCCTTAATCAATTGGGGTTGAGAAATCCCAAGAACAGCAAGCTCCACTGTTGATTTCCTGCTCAACGCATCTGCTATTACGTTAGCTTTTCCAGGATGATAATTGATCTCGCAATCATAATCCTTGATCAGCTCTAGCCATCTCCTCTGCCTCATGTTCATCTCCTTCTGAGTGAAGAGATACTTCAAGCTCTTATGGTCCGTGTAGATCTCGCACCGCTAGCCATACAAGTAGTGCCTCCAAATCTTAAGAGCAAACACAACTGCTGCCAACTCTAGGTCATGTGTAGGATAGTTCTGCTCGTATGGTTTTAGCTGGCGTGAAGCATAGGCAATAACATTGCCGTTCTGCATCAGCACACAACCTAAACCCTTCTTAGAAGCGTCGCTATACACTATGAAATTACCGGATTCCATAGGTAATGCTAACATTGGACCAGTTACCAATTGCCTCTTCAACTCTTGGAAACATTGCTCACACTCATCCATCCAAAGAAAACGAGCATTCTTCCTAGTCAAAGTAGTGAGTGGTACCGACAGCTTCGAAAAACCTTCAATGAAGCGTCGATAATAACCAGCGAGTCCTAAGAAACTCCGAATCTCAAACACACTAGTTGGTCTTGTCCACTCGACCACGGCCTTCACCTTCTCTGGGTCAACTGCTACTCCTTCACCATAAATCACATGTCCGAGGAAAGACACGCTATCCAGCCAAAACTCGCACTTCTCGAGTTTAGCATAGAGCTTCTCCCTCCTAAGCCTCTCCAATGCCTTCCGTAGATGCTTCTCGTGCTCCTCCGATGTCTTTGAGTAGATCAATATATCGTCAATAAAGACAATGGTGAACTGATCTAGGTAGTCATTAAAGACTCTGTTCATCGTGTCCATAAAGACTGCTGGCACATTAGTTGTCCAAAAGACATAACTAAGAACTCGTAGTGTCCATAACAAGTCCTAAAGGCTGTTTTAGGAATGTCCTCTTCCTTCACCCTCACTTGGTGATAACCTAAGTGCAAATCGACCTTAGAAAACACTCGCTCTCCTTGCAGCTGATCTAACAGGTCGTCAATCATTGGCAAAGGATATCGATTCTTGATCGTCACCTTATTCAACTCCCAATAGTCAATGCACATCCTCATCGACCCATCCTTCTTCTTAACAAACAACATCGGCGCTCCCCATGGTGATATACTAGGGCGAATGAAACCCTTGTCCAAAAGCTCCTGGAGTTGTTCCTTTAACTCCTTCAACTCTGACGACACCATCCTATAAGGTGCCTTAGAGATAAGATTAGTGCCTGGCACACACTCAATCCCAAACTCCACCTCCCTCTGTGGTGGTAATCCAGAGTAATCTGACGAAAAGACATCTGGATACTCGCACACTACAGGAATATCTTCTAGATTCTTCTTTGCTTGCTTCGTTGGAGCGACAACAAACGCTAAAACCGCCTGATCGCCTCCGTTGATAAGCTTCCTAGCTTTCACAGCCGAAATCGTTGGAGGTAAAGACCTCACTCACGATCCAACGTATGTCACTTTCCTTCTCCCCACGGAGTAAGCGTTACTTGCTTCAAAGCACAGTCGATAACCGCCGAATGCTTCGTCAACCAATCCATTCCGAGAATAACATCGTAACTAAACATAGGGGGGACAACTAAGTTCACGGGAAGTACTCTTCCATAAATGCTAACGGGGCATTTGCAAACTACACGCTAACAAACTACAGATTTCCTTACGGGTGTAGTTACAGCTAGACCAGGTTCCAAAGTTCTCACAACAAGTCTAGACAACCTTACGAACACTAAAGATATGAAAGAGTGGGTAGCCCCCGAATCAAACAAAACTGAAGCTTCAAATCCAAGTATAGGGGCAGTACCTATCACTACTTTCGATCCTCTTTCCGGCTCTCCTGGAACAAGCGCGTAAACTCGGGCTGACGCCAAAGGCTTCGGAGTAGCTCCTTTGCTCACGCAGTCCTTACTGAAGTGACCAAACTGGCTGCAGTGATAGCAAGTTCCAGTTGCCATCCTACAGGGTCCCCAGTGTACACGGTTACACTTCTTGCACAGCTCCGACATCTGATTCCTCTGCGACGAAACTGGAAGGTTACTAGAGGTACGTCCTTGTGACCTCTGGGGTGGAAAACTCCCCACCGCCATTCTCTTAGTTGGCCCGGCTCCTCCGATCGAAGTACCAGTTCCTTGAGTCCTCCTCTTCTGATCCACGTGCTCAACCGCATTCTCCTTCAGACTTTCCTCATAGATCGATGCCCTATCGACCAACTGGGTGAAATCCTGAATGTTGAAACAGCTCATCATGATTCGAATATGAGAGTTCAGACCTCGTTCAAACTTCTTCGCTTTCTTTTCCTTAGTCGGGGTGAGGTATAACCCAAAGCGCTACAACTGCAAAAACTTCGCAGTGTACTCAATCACCGACATCCCTCCTTAGACCAAATCCAAAAACTCTTGTGCCTTTGCCTTCTGCACGATTCTAGGAAAGAAGTGCCGATTAAACTGGTGTATGAAGACTTCCCAAGAAATGGCAGTCTTCGCACCCAAGTCAGCGACAAGCACTACTTTCTTGTCCTGCCACCAGCGCTTAGCTTCTCCAGTTAGCTTATAAGCATCATAAGCCACCTTCTGCTCATTCGTACATCCAAGGGTAGCTAACAACTCCTCTACATCGTTCAACCAATTTTCAGCACGGATGTGGTCGCCTCTCCCGTCAAAACTCTCCAAGTGATGACTGCATAAATTGTTGTGCAAAAATCTACATAAATTAATAGGCAAATAATTGTACGTTTTACTTGCAAGTGCACAAGGTCAAAAGGTGTAGTACGCATGTAAGTGCAAGATCGATCCCATAGGGATTGGTAAATTATACTTGAAATTAAATTTGCAATATAAAGTAAAAGAGAGAAAAATTGAGTTTGATTAAATAATGAGAAAAAGGTAGGGCTTGGATTTCCACCACTAATCATGCTTATATAATAAAACAATATGCCAATGCTTAAATTACATTATGAGTATTTAATGGTTGCCAACCTAAGGGCATGGTGTATACTCCTTAAGCTATTGGTTTCCCTAAGCAACGAGTTAGGCATGGTGTATACTCTAACTCTTTTCTTTCCTAAAGGATTTAGCATGGTGTATACTAAGTTGTTCTCTAGTAAAGCATATGAACTGTGAAAACCGACAACCACATGAGACCTAGGGCATGGTGTATACTCCCGATTCCCCATGTTGATTAACCCAAGAACCCGGCGTGGATTACTTTTGTTACTTATGTTAAACCCAGGACTCGGTCATCCAAATTGATCTAACTAACAAGTCCATACCACATGCATATGTTGATCAGGTAGACACATATGAGGAATTCATGGAAACAGGTATTAATCAAGTTAAATACTATCATGCAATTATCGCAAAGGCGCCAATATTGAATTAAAATATAAACATAATTAGGGCTTCAATCTAGCCCTACTAAAAGGTTTAGTTACACATAATATTGATGCTAATCATCTTCATAAAATAAAATAGAGGAAAAGAATAAACCCGGAAAATCGTTTCCTTGAAAGCAATAAATTCTTCTCCAAAATAGCGTGTCCTTAATTCTATGTTTACAAGCCTATTTATAGAGTTCAGGAGTATTCTAGAAACCCTAAAACGTGTAAGGTTGAATCCTTGTGCAACAAGGATTGGCCAAAAGCCTAGAATCAAGAACTTCCAAAACAGGGCTGCGGCTGGAGTGGGCTTCACGCACAGGTGCGTTCGATCGCCCTTAGTGCGTTCGATCGCACTGCAGTCGATCGCACTTCGTCTGCGCACGATCGCTTCCTCAGATTCCATTTTCTCCTCCTTTTTGCTCTTTAAGTCTGAATTTCCAGAATTAACTCCTTTTCTTCCACAGACCTGCAAAACAAAGAAAACACATAAAGAAAGTAAAATAAAACAAAATAACATAACATAAATGGCGGTATAACAAATGTAAATAAAGGGGCTTAAATATGAGTATTTAAGCACTTATCACACCCCCCAAACTTACATATTGCTAGTCCCTTAGCAATATAGAACTAAAAACTAAATGCATAATAAAAAGATAAATCCAACTTTCGTGGGATGAACGGTTGCATTTAGCATATGCAACAAGCCTTTTAAACCTCTAAGAATTCCTTAGAGGACGAGTTGAGTCTCGTGAGGGTTTTCCAGAAATGTTACCCACAAACATTATGCACATTTCATGTTTAATCCAAAAATCAAAATATCTCTAAAAACCATGAATTTCATTCATTAGCAGGCTTAAAAAGTTAAACTCCATCTTCACAATGCTTTGGACTTTAAAGTCAGATCACTTACCACAAACAGCTAAGGCATCACAAGTTGAAATAGTGTCAAGTGAACTTAGCACAAGATTATGAAGTTTCCAAATAATTTTAGTGTGCAATGTCTCAACATCTCAAGCTTCACTGAACTTTTTATTAGAATGAACAACATTAGCATAATGTTAACCTTATCAAATCTTCTCACCTTTTGACATAAACACTCAATGCTTACTGAGGCAAGAGGCCCAGTTACTGAGTGAGAAGTTTATCCATGGTCATCATCATTTTTATTCCTTAAAGTTAACCAAATCAATTCTCTTCACCTTTTGACGTGAACACTCACTACTTTTAGGCAAGAGGCCCAGTTACTCAGTGAAAAGTTTATCAATGGATACTTTTTCCTTTTTTTTTATATATATATATATTTTATGCCAATGTGTTCAACCAATAATTCATCCAGTGTTACCCCAAACATGAAGACATACACATCAAAACCATATGTCATACCCCACCAACCATGTGCCAGTGTGCTTGTGTTAGAACAAATCAACATGTGAATTCTTACTTGCCTAAAGTAAGTAACAAACTAAAAAAATCCAATCATCAGATCATGTGTTCAGAATTTTAAGCCCACCAATGAAATCAACTCATAATTCTCAGATCAACCAAGATTTCAAGACAAATATGAACATGCAAAATTTTTACTCTTTTTTTTTTTTTATCGCAAACTAAAAATGGAACATAGTGTATATAAATGTATCTCCCCTACCCCCAAACTTAAATCGCACATTGTCCCCAATGTGCAAAGACATGGAAAGAGCTGACCTGGGATATGGAGAAACTGGCTGGCGTAGGTATGGCTCAACGCATCCCCCCCCCCCCCCCAAACTTGAACTCAAACACACTTGTTCCTGAAAAAAACTAAAATAACACAAGAAAACAAAACGTAAAATACAATAAACAAACAAAGAAAGAAATAAAATAAAAGGATGAGCTGTGGGGTGCCTCCCATGAGCGCTAAGTTTAACGTCTTCAGCCAGACGTTGTGTCCTCTCATTGCTGTTCCTCCTGTGGGGCTGAAGATGATTCCCCAGCAGTTGGTGGTAGCCTATCCAGAATGGCTTTAAGCAACTCGCCTTGTGTCTTAAATTGCTGCTCCATATTTGCAAACCGTTGTTCCACCCTTTCCAAATGCTGATTGGCACCACGCAAGAAGTCATATTCATTTTGGCTGATGACTACTGACCTTCTCCTCCCTCCTTGTTAAGGTGCAAGTGCATCCTCTTCCATAATGTCCGCCTCTTCTACTCTCTCTTCAGCAGGGATTTGCGCCCTCAGACCCCTAGGCATATGTGACAAACTGTGGTTCCATTGGTTCCTGCCAAAGAAAGGGTGTTCTATGACAAGTCCATCTTCAGGAGTTCCCTTAATGCCCTTCTTTTTCATAATATGTGTCAACAGAAAAGGAAAAGGTAACCCCCATGAATTGGTAGTGGTGGTCTTTTTCCAAATCACCCCTTCCCAAAATTTGTTAATCTGGTCCCAAATGATGGAAGGGATGGAGTACCAATGGCCTTTATAAAAGGCATACAATGCCTAGATAAATGGATCACGCCTCTGAGTTTTATGGCCCAAGGGGCACACATTGCGGTATAGAATGGAATCCACAAGCCAGAGTTGTGGAGGTAATTTGGACCGGCTGCCGGCATTATTCTTGTTATCAGCATACTGTCCATCACACATGTCATCAATGATTTGAGAAATGTAAAATGACTTTGGCTGCGCATCCATTTGAGCTTCCACATGAGGGTGATCATCATTGCATTTTAAGGCTGTAGCAATATCAGCGATTGTCACCTCAACTGGCTTCCCTTTGATGTTTGAGAATAACACTCCCCTTCTGTTGCAATCAGTGTACAGATTGCTATAGAACTGAACCACCAGTTTTGTGTACGTCGTGGAAGTGACAAGTTTGAACAATTTCTTCAAACCACGGTGGGTGAATTCTTGAACTACCCATTGGGTGGCTTCAAAATTTTTGAAGTCACCATTGACATCAAATGTGGTCTCATAAAGGATCTCCCGCTGCTCACAAGTGGGTGGGAGGATTGGGCACGGGAACTGGAAGCCTGAGAAGTAGAGCCAGTGGTCTGAGGCATTTTGAATGTGGTTCAGGACTTCTATCAAACAGGTGGGATGCAACTTGCAATTTGAAAGAAGAACAGTAACTTAACAAGATTTCCAACCCCCTGCAAAATGGAGAAAAACCACAACACAATAGAGAAGGCAACTCCAATCCGTGGAAACAGATTGAAGTTGTCTCAAAATATTGAAAAAAAATTTTGATATGTGAAGGTGGTTCGGATATTGTGAACACAACAAAGCAGATAATGTGGTGCTATGTGGGTGATAGAAATGGCTAGTGGTGGTTTATGGAGGCCGGCGGTGGTGGTAGTGATGATTTATTGTGGGTGAAGTGATGGATGTACAGGGAATTTGGTAATGTGAGAATGTGCGATGGAGTCCTTCAAAACTCAGAGATGAGTGCGGCGGTGGATAGCTGGTGGGGTAATGGGGGAGAGATGACCTATAAGTAGGTCATAATACCCACTAGTACGAATGCGGTCGATCACTCTTAGTGGGCGATCGATCGTAATTGTGCCAGTTTGTGTGTATGGGCAGTGAGGCGCTCGTTCGCCAATGGGCACACAGCGAGACAGCGATCGATCGCTATTTTTATAGCGATCGTTCACTTCCTCAGATTGTTTTGCACGCAAGAGGAGGTTTCTGCGATCGAACGCTATTTTCATGGTGATCGATCGCTTACACAGAATGTACAGCATAATCTAAGGGGTATCGGCGATTGAACGCTGTTCTCACAGTGATCGATCGCTTCCACAGATTGGATAGAACAATCTAGAGGGTTTCGGCGATCGTTCGCTGTTCTCACAGCGATCGATCGCCTCCCTAGATTGTTGTTGTTGTTTTTTTTTTTTTTTTTTTTGAAAGAAACACAAAAACAAACAAACAAACACAAAACGAAACAAAAGACAATGTAGAAAAGAAAGATTTACCTCATTCAGCGGCTTCAGTACCACTGATCTCATAGAGGCGTTGGGCGTCCCAGATTGCTCCAACGCTCTCTCAATAGCTGCAGTGCTACTCCTTGGGAAAGGTGCAGTTGAAATCCACCCGATGTGGCTCAAGCGCTCTTGATGATGCTGCATATGGAACGGACTGAAGTGCCAAATCTTCATCTCTTGGTAGTAATTTAAATTCATGGTATGGCTTTACTCTGTGTCCATTCACAGTGAATGACTGATTGTTTTCTGAACTATGGACCTCCAATGCACCATGAGGGAATACTTTGGTGACAACACAAGGGCCAAGCCATCGAGACTTAAGTTTGCCTGGAAACAGTCTCAACCGTGACTTGTAAATCAACACCTTTTGTCCTACATGAAACTCCTTCCTAACCAGCTGTTTATCATGGTATGCTTTGGTTCTCTCCTTATAGAGCTTGGCGTTCTCATATGCATCATGCCTCAATTCTTCAAGTTCATTCAACTACAACTTCCTCTTATCTCCTGCTTGCTTCATGTCAAAGTTAAATTTCTTGATGGCCCAATATGCTTTGTGCTCCAATTCCACTGGTAGATGGCATGCCCAAAGACTAATCTGTATGGAGACATACCAATGGGGGTTTTGTATTCAGTCCTATATGCCCAAAGTGCATCATTCAAACGTAGAGACCAGTCCTTTCTACTGGTGTTCACCGTCCTCTCTAGAATGCCTTTGATTTCTCTTTTGCTTATTTCCACTTGCCCACTGGTTTGAGGATGATAGGGAGTGCCAACTTTATGAGTTATCCCATACTTCTTTATCAAAGAAGCAAAGGCATGATTGTTGAAGTGGCTTCCTCCATCACTGATTATTGCCCTTGGAGTCCCAAATCTTGTAAAGATGTTATCCTGCAAAAACTTTACAACAACTTTGTGATCATTAGTCTTTGAGGGGACAGCCTCAACCCATTTGGACACATAATCCACACCCACAAGAATATATAAATTTCCATATGAGTTAGGAAAAGGACCCATGAAATCAATACCCCAGACATCAAAGAGTTCCACCACCAGAATATTTTGCAAAGGCATCTAATTTCTGGCTGAAATGTTGCCTGTCCTTTGGCATCTATCACAAGAGCTGCAAAACAAAAAAACATCTTTGAACAAACTGGGCCAATAAAAACCAGATTGTAGTACCTTAAGAGCTGTTCTCTTGGCCCCAAAGTGTCCTCCACAAGCAAACTGATGGCAGTGCTGCAGTATGCTCAATTGATCCTCTTCTGATACACATCTTCTGATAATTTGATCAGGGCAAAATTTGAACAGATAGGGATCATCCCAATGGTAATGTCTAGATATGGACATCAACCTCTTCCTTTCTTGACTAGTCATACCTGGAGGAAAAATTTTTGCAGTTAGGTAATTAACAATATCTGCATACCATGGAAATTGTACCTCAATTGCAAATAATTGTTCATCTGGGAAGTTTTCATTCAACGGCAGCTCATCTTCTTCTTCTTCTTCATGAAGTAGCCTGGATAAGTGATTTGCAACAACATTCTCACTACCCTTCTTATCTCTAATTTCTAGGTCAAATTCTTGCAATAAGAGTACCCATCTAATCAATCTTGGCTTCGCATCTTTCTTAGCAAACAGATATCTTAAAGCAGCATGGTCAGTGAATACAATAACCTTAGAACCAATTAGGTATGATCTAAACTTCTCCAAAGCAAAAATGACAGCTAACAATTCTTTCTCAGTGGTAGAATAGTTTAGCTGGGCATCATTCAAAGTTCTAGAGGCATAATAGATAGCATGGGGTACCTTATTGATTCTTTGGCCCAAAACAGCTCCCAAGGCAAAGTCATTGGCATCACACATTAGCTCAAAAGGAAGGCTCCAATCAGGTGCCATCATTATTAGGGCTGATGTGAGCAGCTTCTTCAATGTGTTGAAAGCTGTCATACATTCATCTGTCCATTCAAACTTGGTGTCTTTGGCTAGCAGCGCACAAAGAGGTCTGGAGATCTTAGAAAAATCCTTGATAAATCTTCTGTAGAATCCAGCATGTCCAAGGAAGCTTCTAACACCTTTAGTTGTCATAGGAGGAGGAAGTTTTGAAATGATGTCAATTTTTGGCTTATCCACCTCAATACCTTTGTCGGAGATAGAATGACCCAACACAATGCCTTGTTGCACCATGAAGTGACATTTTTCCTAGTTGAGCACCAAATTGCATTCTTCACATCTTTTTAGGACACTTTTCAAATGATAGAGGCATTCATCAAAGTTAGAACCAAAAACACTGAAATCATCCATAAATACCTCAATGAACTTTTCCATCATGTCAGAGAAAATGCTCATCATGCATGTTTGGAAGGTAGCCGGTGCATTGCATAACCCAAATGGCATTCTTCTGTAGGCAAAACTACCAAAGGGACATGTGAAGGTGGTTTTGTCTTGGTCTTCCGGTGCTATGGCAATTTGGTTGTAACCACTGTACCCATCCAAGAAGCAATAGTAACTGTGGCCAGCTAACCTTTCTAGCATTTGATCAATGAAAGGCAGGGGAAAATGATCTTTCCTAGTTACCTTATTCAGTCTTCTATAATCAATGCAAACCCTCCATCCAGTGGTTATTCTTGTAGGTATGAGCTCCTCATCTTCATTCTTCACCACTTTGATCCCACTCTATTTCGGGACAACTTGAACTGGGCTTACCCATTGACTATCTGAGATGGGGTAGATGATTCCAACATCTAACAATTTCAGCACCTCCTTCTTCACTACCTCCTTCATGTGTGGGTTGAGCCTTCTTTGTGCATCCCTTGTTGGTTTTGCTTCATCTTCAAGGTGAATTTGATGCATGCATTTGGCTGGGCTTATCCCTTTGATGTCAGCAATGGTCCATCCAATGGCAGTCTTATGTTCTCTAAGAACTCTTAACAACTTCTCTTCTTGCCCCAAACTTAGGTTTGCAGCAACTATCACAGGTAGCATCTTGTTTTCTCCTAGATAGGCATATGTCAAGTGCTCTGGCAGCTACTTCAATTCCAAATTTGGTGCCTGGACAATGGAAGGAACAAGAGTAGTATTAGTAGGTACCAGAGTTTCAAAGGGAGGAGTATACCTACTTGGATACTTTGGAGAAGCCTCTAGAAGGTGAACAGCTTTTGTGAGGTCCTCAGTAACTTCTTCAAATTTTGACTCAATGTCCGCCTTTGTGAGACTCTGAGTGAGGGTGTCTTTCATTGGATCAATGTGCTGCACCTGAAAAACTTTCTCAACCAAATCTTGCACCATACATACATTAAAGCATTCCATATCATCTTGAGGTAATTTCAATGCATCAAATATTTTAAATTCTATCTTCTCACCATTTACCTTCATACTTACAATACCCTTTTTCACACAAATTTTGGTATTAGCAGTTCTCATAAAGGGTCTTCCTAAGATGATAGGCAAGTGTGATGGCATAGGAGATTCTTCCATATCTCTTGGCCTTTTGATGCTTCTATCTGCCAATTGCAAGGTGACAAAAGTGGGTTTCAGCTCCCCCAATCCAAGTGTCTCATAAATTGTGTATGGCAGCAAATTGACACCCGCTCCTAGATCTAGTAAGGCTTGCTCAAAATTATGGTCACCAATCCTGCAAGGAATAGTAAAACTACCTGGATCTTTTAGTTTTGGGGGTAATTTTCTTAATAAAACCACACTTACCTCTTCAGTCAATGCCACTGTTTCATGTTCTTGAAATTTCCTTTTATGAGTGCAACAATCCTTCAAAAATTTAGCATATGCAGGTATTTGTTGAATTGCATCTAATAAAGGAATGTTTATCTCTACTTTTCTTAAAGTTTCAAAAATATCAAGCAATTTCTTCTCCTTCTTTGGCTTTACTAACCTTTGAGGGAAGGGTGGCGGTGGATATTCCCTCATTATTTCATGTACCTTAGATGTGGATGCTTCATCTTGAGCTACTTGTTTTGGTTCATCCACTCCTATGGTCTTACCGTTTCTGAGAGTTGTAACTGCCTGTACTTGCTGATGGGCTCCTGGATTGGGTATTGTCTGGGCTGGGAGTTCTCCTTGCTTTCTGACATTCATCTCCTTAGCCAACTGCCCCACTTGTATTTCCAATCTTTGAATAGATTGCTCATGTTTTGCATTGGTTTGTCTTTGCTCATTCCTAAACTGTTTCTCTTCCGCCATAAACTGGTCTTGTGACTTCACCAATTGCATCACAAGACTCTCTAAGTCACTCTTCTTTGACTCTTGAATTGGTTGGGCTGCTTGCTGGGAGTTCCTTTGCTGCCCTTGATTGTTACTCCATGAGAAGTTCGGGTGGTTTCGCCACCCTGGATTGTACGTGTTGGAGTATGGGTTGTTCTTGGAAGGATAATTGTTCTGTCCCACATAATTTGCTTGCTCTTGATCTGCAGATGAGTACAAAGGGCAAGTGTCAGTTGTGTGATCAAATTGAGAACAAAGAGCACATACCTGGGGTGATGCGGCTTGTTGACTACATGAGATATTTTGTAAGGCCATGGCCTTGACAATCATATCTAACTTTCTGTCTACAGCAACCATGTGACTTGAAGATCCACCATTTGAGTTTACTTCATACAAGCCTCTACTCTTTACTCCTTGCCTTCCTCTGGATGAGAATTGTTGTGAGTGCTCACTTAACGTCTCAAACAATTCCATGGCTTCTTCACTGCTCTTTTCCATCAGCACTCCTCCACAACCAGAATCAACCACTCCTTTATTAGCTTCATTCAGGCCTTCATAAAAAGCCTGTACCAATTCATCTTGAGGTAGCTTGTGATGTGGGCACTTCAGGAGCAAGTCATTGAAATGCCCCCATGCTTCAAAGAATAAGTCGCCATCTCTCTGTTGCCAAGCTTGAATTTCCTTCCTCATCTGTCTTGTCTTCTGTGCTGGAAAGAATTTCTTTAAAAATTTACTGGACAGTGCTTCCCAAGTGTGGATGGTATTTGAAGGCATTGAGTTGTACCACAATCTTGCATTGTCCTTCAAAGAAAAAGGGAAGAGAATCATCCTAATTCCCTCTTGATCCAGGCCTTGAACATGCTGAAACTTGCAAAGATCAGTGAATTCCCTTATGTGCAAGTTTGGATCCACAGTCGGTGTGCCTCTGAAGTGTGTCAATGCATTGAGTATTTGTGGCAATATGTAGTAGTTGCCTTCAGCCTCAGGTTGATAGGCAATGCATGATGTTTGGTTGGGATTGTCAGGGATGAAAGCCTGTTTCATGGGCCTCCGCTCTGGTGGTGGTTGGTTTACCTGCTGTTCCGCCATAACTTCCTCTTCTTGAAGTTCTTCTTCTTCTTCCTCAACGTTGTTTTTGGGCTTCTGTCTAATGGTCCGCTCAATCTCTGTATCAAGTGGAAGGATCACTAGATTCTTGGGGCGAAGCCCTTGCATGAATTGGACGAAGTTCCGCCAAGTACAGCAGCTCCAGTGCTGCTGTTCGGATGGTCTCTGGAATTGCGCTCGATCGCTCCAAGAAGTGTGATCGATTGCACTGCGTTCGATCGCTATTAGCCTGCGCTCGATCGCAATCACAGAAACTTGTTCGATGCTGAAACAACACAGAGAAACAGGGAAGATAAATAAAAAATTAAAACAACTAAGCCAAATAATTTTAAAACTAAATCAAACAGAATAAAAACTAATTTAAACTTAAACAAAATTAATTTTAAACAAAATTTAACACAATCCCCGGTAACGGCGCCAAAAACTTGTTGTGCAAAAATCTACCTAAATTAATAGGCAAATAATTGTACGTTTTACTTGCAAGTGCACAAGGTCAAAAGGTGTAGTACGCGTGTAAGTGCAAGATCGATCCCACAGGGATTGGTAAATTATGCTTGAAATTAAATTCGCAATATAAAGTAAAAGAGAGAAAAATTGAGTTTGATTAAATATTGAGAAAAAGGTAGGGCTTGGATTTCCACCACTAATCATGCTTATATAATAAAACAATATGCCAATGCTTAAATTACATTATGAGTATTTAATGGTTGACAACCTAAGGGCATGGTCTATACTCCTTAAGCTATTGGTTTCCCTAAGCAACGAGTTAGGCATGGTGTATTCTCTAACTCTTTTCTTTCCTAAAGGATTTAGCATGGTGTATACTAAGTTGTTCTCTAGTAAAGCATATGAACTGTGAAAACCGACAACCACATGAGACCTAGGGCATGGTGTATACTCCCGGTTTCCCATGTTGATTAACCCAAGAACCCGGCGTGGATTACTTTTGTTACTTATGTTAAACCCAGGACTCGATCATCCAAATTGATCTAACTAACAAGTCCATACCACATGCATATGTTGATCAGGCAGATACATATGAGGAATTCATTGAAACAGGTATTAATCAAGTTAAATACTATCATGCAATTATCGCAAAGGTGACAATATTGAATTAAAATATAAACATAATTAAGGCTTCAATCTAGCCCTACTAAAAGGTTTAGTTACACATAATATTGATGCTAATCATCTTCATAAAATAAAATAGAGGAAAAGAATAAACCCGGAAAATCGTTTCCTTGAAAGCAGTAAATTCTTCTCCAAAATAGCGTGTCCTTAATTCTATGTTTACAGGCCTATTTATAGAGTTCAGGAGCATTCTAGAAACCCTAAAACGTGTAAGGTTGAATCCTTGTGCAACAAGGATTGGCCAAAACCCTAGAATCAAGAACTTCCAAAATAGGGCTGCGGCTGGAGTGGGCTTCACGCACAGGTGCGTTCGATCGCACTTCGTCTGCGTACGATCGCTTCCTCAGATTCCATTTTCTCCTCCTTTTTGCTCTTTAAGTCTGAATTTCCATAATTAACTCCTTTTCTTCCACAGACCTGCAAAACCAAGAAAACACATAAAGAAAGTAAAATAAAACAAAATAACATAAATGGCGGTATAACAAATGTAAATAAAGGGGCTTAAATATGAGTATTTAAGCACTTATCAGAAATCCTTAAGAGAACACCCAGTCCCTTCAGCTGGCTGTCTCGCAACCCTATCGTGATCTAAAGCCGAAACCAACTGGCCAATCGCGTCCGTCACTTGTGTTGCCCCATCAACGGGAATGTCCATAGACTCAGGGTGAACACTTCCTTCTCCGATTTCTAGTGTGTTAGGTCCGGTTGCAGGGTTCCTTCGGGGCGGCATTCTCTGCAGCGAAGAGCAGAGTTAGAACCGACTCTACTAGAACTAAGCGAACAAACCTAGAGACTAAGTCCTAATCGCTTATCTAGCCTAATCTCTGGTGCGATCATGGCCTAAGTTCTCTTTTCCCCCTATCCTATAGTCCTCTCAGAGCAAAAGAGCTCTGATATCAACTGTGAAGCCCCGCCCGATGGGAATATCAATTAACTAGTAATTGATCCCACGGCGCGCCATCCCAGCCATGTCCCTCCGAGACAGGATCTTCGGGAAAACACCTCTCTCGTCGCAACGAGAAAACTGCAACATAAGACTTTTACCAAGACTATGGGATAAGAGACAGTAATTGAAACATCTCATAACAATACCAGAGATAAAGTACTACGTCCACATAATATTACAAATAGTCGCCAATGTACTGGTAATCAAACCATCAGTAAGGAAATAAGTACAACCCAAAATAAACCACGACAACATTGTTCACAAAAGATCAACAGATCAAAGCCTACATTTAAGCTTAAGTAAAGCTAAGGAGATCAAAATCTCTATCATATCTGCACGGGCAGATCCTCCATCTTCCCACATTGCCCTAAGCCAAATGGGATCCATATCCTCAAAGATTACCCGTATCAGGTCCTGAGCAATCACCCAAGTAGTCTCCGACGGCATCCTCTTCTAAAGCGGCTAAACCGTATAATAATCGTAATGGAAGATGAAACATAAAGAAAATGGTAAGTCTAAGACTTAGTGATTTTTAATACAGATAATATCCATGCCAGTTTAGTAATGAACTCAAGAGTTTATTAAGCAAAGCAGTCTCATCATGACAGTTTATTATGTGTGATATATATAGCAATTAGACATGCATATGATGTAAACAATAGTCATAGTTCAACAGTATGGTCTACCCGAGATATTACCCATTCTCAGCAGGGTTGATGCTGTCCCGAGGGACCTATAATACAATGCCAGTGCCCCAGCCATTGTACAACATACCGTACGTAACATTAGTGGTATGATCGGGTCCGACCCTGAGTGGCCCACACCAACTAATGACGTTCGTCCTATAGTGACCGAACTATTGGGAATGGTTGCATCAAGGTCACGAAACCAATGGATCCATAGCCCGTATGACACACACATTTTACCATAAAGCTAACATGTATAGTAAGTCCAAGGCCATTACTACCGCACGTATCGGTGTACCATGTCATACGATACAAATTATCTTGTCTGCATTTTACATGCATGTCATTTTACAAGTCTCACTTGGTTAACATGTTCAGCACAACGTTTTTCTCAAAATGATAGAGTTCATATGTAATAAGTACAAACTGTGAGAGTTATAAAATATGTATGTTTTCTCGATACATAGAATAGATGTGAAGTGCATGGGAAAATTAGCAATGAGCATTATATGAGTTAAAACTCACCTGGATCTATACGCATCTTTGAAAACTCCAAAAGGTCCGGGTTCTCCAAATCTGTGGAAAACCTTCTATTAGTCCTAGTTCCACTAAAACAACTCTAAATTAAGGGAAACATGAGCTATGAGACGGTTGGTGAAAATAGGGTTTTCTTGCCACACAATGACCCTACGTCCGGGCTCGAGAGCGTATGTCTGTCGTGTAACGACAAGCCGTACGTCCGGTCACGATGCCATACGTCCGCTGTGACGTCCCACATTGCTTGGGTATGGAGATGGGGATGTGCTTATATGTATACTTTCATCCTTAATGACAATAACGCGTTTTAAAGCCGTGATGGTCATGATCCCATCAGAACTCCGCAGTTAAGCGTGCTTCTGCGAGAGCAGCACCAGGATGGGTGACCTCCTGGGAAGTCTGGTTTAGGGGAGCCAAAAGCGGACAATATTGTGTGTCATTGGGGTGGGATGTTATATCCGCTGTATGGGTTATCGGGGAGAACCTCATTTTCTCTCCACTGTCCGCCTATTCTCGACTCCTAAGGCTACTAGGAACAACCTAAAGGTCTCTAATCTAGTTTACAACCTCCATGCAACGTAACAATGTTAAGCTAACCAAAATTCTAACCCAAACGGGTCTTAAAGCACAACTAAGCTAACAACTACGTCTAAACATAAAACGGACAGCATAACGACGTAATTAAAAACTAAGGATCGAACGTTACTTCCTTGAAACAAAACCGCAAGAGTTCCGCCTCATGAACGTTCCAAAACTTGCAAACGTCGCACACACACGCTCACTACATCCTCAAAACACTTTAGAAACACTCTGAAAACACTTTGGCAGCCTGGGGGCATTCTGAAATTGTAAGAAATACGAAGGGGGTAGGGCTCTATTTATAGGCCCAGAAAGCAGCGGACGTTCAGCCAAAGGACGTACGTCCGGTGGTTCTTGCCCAACGGTTCAAAGGCTGCTTCGTATGTCTAGGTATTAACCAGAGAGTATTCAAAAAAGTAGTGTACGTCCGGTGGTCCCATGTACGTCCGCATGTACGGTTTGCAGAGCGTACGTCCGGTGGTCCCCCATCATAGGTCCGCACTACAGACAACAACGTACGTCCGCCAGACCTATTGTACGTCCGCCCAAAAGTCCAAATTACCCTTTTGGAGTCCTTAGTGACCCAAAACTCAAATTAACTCCCTCAACTAAGCTACTTACGCCTAGTCAATTAGGGCTGGCAATTTTTACACGACCCGCGAAAACGACACGAACACGACACAAATAAACAGGTAATGGGTTTGGGCTAATCGGGTTCGGGTCTTAATCGGGTCTACCCGTTTAAGACCCGCGAATTTTCGTGTCTGGCGGGTCTACCCATCGGGTCTGGCGGGTCTACCTGTTAGANTAGTCAATAATTTGGGTCACTACACAAACCCATAAACTTAATTTATGGGTTTGGCCTAGAGGGTGGCCAATCCACCCCCTAAGGCTCTATGGGTGGCTTTGGCCACCCCCAAGGCTGAGCTGCGGTGGCCGACCACCCCATATGAGGAAAATGGGGTAACCAAACCACCTCATATTTTTTTAATAATTATTTTTATTTTTAAAAATATAATAATATTTTATTATTTTATATTAAGTAAAACACATGGTGAATTTCTGGTCATTGGATAAGAATGGATGATGAGAAAACAAAAAGGTTTTTGTGTAGCAATTTTATCACTATTACGGAAGATCCAATCCGAGCAGAAGAGACGTTTTTGTGTAGCAATCAATGAATTTCATGGACTTGGACCTTGTTTGTCATCTTTAATGCAATGCCAATCAATCAACAGAGATAGACGCGTTTTGTGGGCACCAGACCTAGAAGAGGCCACACTCTCTGTCTTTCCTTTCCTTAAATATTTTTTTTATTTATCTTTTCTCAGTTTGCCTTTTTATATTTTCTTTTTCTTTTTTTTTCTATGTGCTTCCTATTTCTTTGTTGATAATTAATAAAAGTCGTATAAATATTAAATATCACTCACCCATGCAAATTCCAAACTATATATATATAAAATAAAATAAAAGGACAAGACAAGAGCTAGGTCATAGCTAGCACTTGTTGACCAATTGACGTACTTGAATCTCAATTAAAGTTGTTTCAAAGCACTGCTTTCAAACGTGTTATAAAATTTCAGAGAAATTTCACTTATGAATTATCGTGTATTGGTAAATTCTTTTTAAATTTTAAAATCTCTTTATTTGAGCTTTTAAAATTTTAGTCACAATGAATTTAAATTTTTTTAGTTAAATTTTAAATATTAAAAATGAGACTAACGTTTATACCTTGATTTTTTTATAAAATTTTAAATTTATTCAAATATGATAAAAGTATTTAAATTAATTACAATTATAAATTTATAAATTTAAATTAAAAAAATTTAGAATTTGATTAATTTATTAAAATGCACTGTAATTTAAGAATATAAAATGAATTTTTTTTTTTTTTTTTTAATAATGTTAATTCTTTTGTCTCTCATCCAAGACCCACTGCCCAGCGGGCTCCGCCATTTCTGCTCAGGCTACGTACATAACCAAGTCCAAAAGAATTACAGGAATGATGAGGAGGCTTTGACTCACGATATTTAAACTCCCTTCGTTCACACTGAAAACGACACAACAATTTGAGAAATCACAGCAAGCAGTCCACTTTTTCAACACGCATCTCTTTGAAAACGACAAATATGGTCCGAGTCTGACACTGAATGATGACAATAAACACACGTTGTCCTATCTCTTTCTCCATCGTCCAAACTTGCTGCTCTCTCTCATGGCTTCCTACTAAGATCGATAAGCTGAGCTTTGAGCACACTTCTAAAACCAAATGGCAGCTTCGAATCTGCTTCTTGCACATGTCATCTTCTCCACTACATTGTTTTGCTCTGCAACTTTTGGATTGGCGGCCACTGCTAAGCTTCACAGTGCTGAAGGTATCATTATTCGTTAACTTCTTCACACCTCCATTTGGTCTCTTAGAAAACACAAGGACGGAAAAGCAAGATTTTGCGATTCATTGCATTGGCCTCAATGAACTCCGGGTCCCAAACAACGCCTATGATTGAAACTTAGCCAGATTTTGAGCTCTCAAAAATGCACCTGTCTTTAATCCATTCATGATTTGTTTTGTCTCAAAATATTGCTTCTTTTGTTAATTACCCACATAGTGTTTGTGATAAAGACAGAAATGGAAATGATTGTTTGTTGAGCTCAATATTCAAAATTTGGTTGTTTTCTTTTTCCCTATATTTTCTCAGCAGCTAAACAGGGGATCTGATTCTTGTATTGGGTTTGTTTGTATGGCACAGTGGACGCACTAAGAGGGATTGGGCAGAAACTGGGGAAGAAAGATTGGGATTTTGGGATAGATCCCTGCAGCGGAGAAGGGAATTGGAAGGTAGTGGATGGAAGGAATGGGTTTGAGAGCACTGTCACATGTGACTGCACCTTCAAACACAATTCCTCTTGTCATGTCGTAAGCATGTACTTCTCTCTCTCTCTCTCAGTCTCTGGTAATGTTTTTGTTTAATGTTTTGGCCCCTCTTTTGTTATGGATAATTTTAATTAGGGATGGATTCTTTGGTCAATTACATTTCTACCATTTCTTTTGAAAAAACTTAGGAGAAGATACATATAATAGATTTATGGAAGATGAATATATAGACTTGCTGTACAAACATTGACAAAAGCAATATACACGGTGTGCACAGGGAACATCTGTACCTATAATCTTTAAATTTGTATATAATTGGGCATATTTGATATAAATGTTGAAAAGCAAAATATCTGTGCTGTGTAATGGGCCTTACGTTACCAACTCATTTGCTGAACTGTTCAAAGTCAATGGTTTATTAGTTACTATTGTGCGTACGTCTTGTGTGTTTTCTACTGCGAGTGAGAGAAGTATCGTAATCCCATACGTACGACATCCCATGATGGTTGAAACTAAATTTCTTTCTTGAAAAAGAAAGCAAGCATCATTAGGCTACAAAATCATTGTTAATTAAGTTGTGTTCAATACCATAACATTTATGTGTTAATGAATGGATTTGTGCTGCAATATGGGATTTTTAGTGGTCCTGTTTTGTGACTTTATTAAAAGGGCTATAATAAAGATTTTAACAATAGTCAAGTGATGTTCTGAAAATCCTTGGTCCTCTGAAAATTTCAAGTGGCGTGTATTTTTCTTTTGCTTTGTGTATTTTGGGTTTATATGCCGTGAGAGTTGGGATAACCTGCTTTTGCTGCCATGATGATAGGTTATAGGCAGGCTTTGTTTAATATGTTCTGTACCTTTTGTTTCTGTTTGGATCAATGGGCTTAATAGTCATCTGCTCTGATATGAAAAGCATTATGATATTAAGTTGTTGTGGTTAACACTGAAACTATGGGTTAGCACATTCTTATGTTCTTATTTGACATTCCTTTAACTTAGTAATGGTTTTACCTCATTTCTCTTCTTCTTCTTCTTCTTTTTTTTTTTTTTTTCCTGAAAACCTTTTTTTTTTTGATAAGTCAAAATATATATCAAAAGCGCAGAGGGGCGCAACCCTTAGTACACTGGGAGTATACAAGAGGGACTAGGGAGAGAAAGAAAAAAAGGATAGAAAATCTACAAAGCTAATGGCCCGCGGGGCAAGCCAGCCTGTACTCCAAGTAAAAAGAGTAACAAGAAAAAAATGGAGGAGCTCCTCTCGAGTCCTCGGGCGAGTCCTCAAAGCATCTATTGTTTCGCTCCCTCCAAATGCACCACAAAATACAATGAGGGACCATCTTCCAAACAACAGCGCTCCTCATGCGGCCTGCCATCCACCAACTCGCTAATAACTCATTGACGGAGCGAGGCATAACCCAACATAGCCCAAACCGAGCAAAGAAAGCGTTCCACAAGTCCCTCGCTGCTGCACAATGAAGGAGAAGATGATCAACCGACTCCCCTTCCGTTTCACATAACCAACATCTACAAAGCTAATGGCCCGCGGGGCAAGCCAACCTGTAGTTCCTGAAAACCTTTTATAGTAATCAATACATGATATGATTCTAGAAAAATATTGAAACATATACAATAAATATGTTAAATCACCACTTGCCCCAAAACCTTAAGCTAATAAGAATGTGTGAATTTAATCATTTAATTAATATTCTAACACTCTCCATCACGTGCGAGTTCAAACTCCCCTTCAACAAATGAGGGAATATTTAATTGAAATAGGATGAATTATGTACTTAGGATTCAAACTCATGACCTCTAGCTTTGATATTAACAACAACATTTGATTGATCATCAATACAACCAACAACAGTCAACCAACGACAATGACAACTTGTAAACACTACTCTAGTACTCTCCTCGAGCAACAAACCAAATGATTGCTCAATGCAGCCCAATTGAGTGATAAACTATCAAAAGGGGGGGTCAAAGCAAAAGTCATAAGTTCGAACCTTGTCTCTATCAATTCACCTCCCATTCATGTGTTGAATCTCACTTATTAAGGGGGAGAATTTGAGCCCACACACGAGGGGAATTGTTAAAATATTAATTAAATTATTAAATTTATTATTTCCTATTAGCTTCAACCATTGGGATAAGTGGTAATTTAACAAATATCCTTCAGTTTTTGTTGCTCTCTCAGAAGTCGGAACAAAATTTCAACCTAACTCAAAGAGATTTTTAATAGTGATCCAGCTTTTCAAATAGTTCTTTATGTATGTATGCCATGTTCATCTAATTTACTTTAGAGATATGCAGAGCTTTGAAGGCTCAAAATCTATCAGGTACTGTCCCACCAGAGTTTTCCAAGCTTCACTACCTCAAACAATTGTAAGCAACAAATCAGTATTCTTCTCTAATGTGAACTCAATATTCATTTCAAATTAATGCTTCTATGCCTTCTACCATATTTTAAGGGGATAATGAACTGGCTAATCTTCCAAGCACTTTCTTTTTATATAGGGATATCAGTCGGAACTACCTTACTGGTTCTATACCTCCACAATTGGCTACCCTGCACTTGGTCGATCTGTAAGCACCCTCCTCTAGTTTTCACCCATTACCAGTCAATGTTTCTTTTATTTGCAAATCAGCTTGAGTTTTATGTTTTTGTTAATTGAATATGCAGCTCTTTTATGGGGAACAGCTTGTCAGGACCCTTCCCTAAAGTTCTCACCAACATCACCACCCTCAAAAACATGTATGTTGGAATCAATCTTTAATTGTTTTTCATATCCTAATCTATATATTTTACAACTATGAGAAGTTGATGTTGGTGGTTCGGGTCTGATTTACATCATTTCATTAAAAAAAGGCAAACCCATTTATAATCATGTCAATTGAAATAGAGGCCTGTCTGACCCATTTATTGAGGCTAATTTGAAACAATCCACCCACCTATTTCTAATTGACATAATTTTTTTAACATATTATATCTGGATTCTTTGGTGTTGAATCCAAAGCAAAAGGATATTCATGTATAATTGAATTGAGTATATGGAGAATCTTATCCATGGACTGGTCACCCCCACTCTGTCTATTTCGTGCAGATTGGAGGCTTGGCATGGCTAGGTTAAACATTGCCAACTCTATAAATGGCTTTAAACCATTTTCAGGTGCTTTATCTAAAGCAATAGTAATTTCTACATTTTACAGGAGCATCGAAGGAAACAGATTTTCAGGTCCTATTCCACCAGAAATTGGAAAGTTGACCAAATTAAAAAAACTGTAAATCTTTCTCACCTTCTTCACTTAATTATCATAATGGACCAATATTAAAACCCATGTTATAGTATTTTTGACACTACTAATTCTTCTTTCAGTGTTCTATCCTCAAATGCTTTCACAGGAGAATTGCCAATTGCACTTGCCAAGTTAACCAACTTGATTGATATGTGAGTAAGCATCTTCATTATTGTTGAACTGGTGGCTTAGCTGACCAAACTGTAGAAATCTTTAGTGCATTCACATTGAGCTATTCAAAATTTCTCTAAATTAAAACTCTAAAAATCTACTTTTGTTGATTTATCTAGCCACTTTTCAAAACTACTAAACATCAAATTCTCTAAATATTTCTCTAGTTTAACTAGATATTATTTTTTATTAGTGAAACCAACTGTCAAGTTACAAAATTTGCCTCTTTTAAAAAATTAAATATCTTTATTTTTTTGCCTCTTTACATTTTGCCTTTCACTTTTGGAGAAAGAAGAAAACATATCATTAAAAAGTTATTACTTTCACGTTTTTCCTAAGGACATTTGAAGAGAAAATCTGACAAATGTTAAATTTAACATTGAGTGAATAGTTTGTTAAATGACAGTTTTTGTGAGTTTTGTTCAAATTTTAGGGAAAAACCAAAAGTAAAGGGTTCAATGTGAATGCTCTTACATCATTAGATTCAGATATCTTTTTCACCGAGTGTTATAAAACTTAGTAAGGATTAGACAGCTGAGTCATATATATAAACACATTGGATTGTGAAGACATTGCATGAGCACGTGATGAGATCTATATTCGGTGTGTGCTAGGTTGAATTTGGCTATTACAAGGAGTTCCTATTGAAAATAATCCTTTTGGAATATCAGATGGATGTGCTTAGTGCATTCCCAAATCATGACACCGATTTTCTTTAATGTTGCATGAGAAGTTCAGGATTCCAAAGAGTTACATATCACAAATTATAATTATTGGTTTTTTGGGTTAATTATTTTCCGTTTGATACTGTATGATTATTCCATAATATACCATTTTTGGAAGTTTTAAATTAATTACTTCTAAATTTGTTCTTTTGAAAGTTTAATATGTTATATGTTTTTGGAACAATGATGATTCCCAGATTACCTCTTAATTTTGTTAACTACATGTAGGAGGGTAAGCGGCAATAATTTCTCTGGAAAGATACCTGATTTCATCAGTAATTGGACGCAAATTGAAAAATTGTAAGCTTTCCCATATAGCCTTGTTACTGCATTCACCGTATATGCTCTTATTAATCATATAAAATTTTACTCCGTCACAGGCATCTGGAGGGTTGCTCTTTCGAGGGGCCAATACCTTCTGGCATTTCTGCCTTAACAAGTTTACTTGATTTGTATGCAATTTTACTACTTTAATATTTAATTCCTTATTCAATGAAAAGAGAAAAGAGTACACAAAATGATAGTTTACGTTCTTCTATGAGTTTTAGGAGGATAAATGACTTAAAAGGTAGAGGGTCCCCTTTCCCGCCATTGAGTAATATGGAATCCCTGAGGACACTGTGAGTTGAATTCCTACTTTGTTTTCTTCTTCTGATATTCATAAATCAAGGTACTTTTAGTAACCTCCATATTGCAATGCAGGATACTGAGGAAGTGCCTAATTCATGGAGAGATCCCGGAATATGTTGGAGATATGAAAAATCTTAAAAACCTGTAAGTTGTTTAACAATTGGCTATGATGAGCTGCTAAATACTTCATGTTTCTCTTTGAAAACCCTGACCTGTTAAGCCCATGTGGAATTAATACTTTATTTTAGTTCAGAAAAATGCAATTTCGGAAATGGTTTTTATTCATCTTCATTACCTGGATCCTTGCAACACGAGATATATAGGCGTTAAGTTTATAACAGCCTGTTCATCTCATGCTATACAGATTTTTTAAAAAGATCAATTAGAATGATAGACAGGTAGGAGGATTTTTTTTCTTCTGATTTTGTGTTTATTGCAGCAAGAAGAAACTGGGTTCAAAATCCAGGGACATAGGAGAGATTTGAATAAATATTTTTGGAAAAGTGTTATATATATGTAAGTGACTTGTGATGACTACCAAACACTGCCTGTATTCTCCTGTGAAAATAATGGCATATTTCATCGTAGGATATAAATCTGAAGTTAAATTGGTAGGGATTTCAGAAGCTCAATATAGTTCGTTTGTCTCTTAAATAATTTCTCATATTTCAAGCATATTATAAATCTTGCAGTCCTGATGAATAGGAGAAGGAAAAATGCAAGGACTGTTTCTGGCCAACACCAAACAAGAGTCTTGAAAGGTTTTGAGTAAACTGTTTTGGTTACTTAATCCAAAACAGTGAAGCTTCTTGTATGTATAGCCAATTAGGCAGTGAATAATTACAGGGAAAGAATTCAGAAGAGAACAAGGAAAAATCTAAACTAGAAAATACTTAACAAGGTAATCAAGACAAGAAACATAAGTAAGCAATAAAACGAAAGGTTGGGAGCACATAGGTGTGCTGAGATGATGTGCATCTCAGCAGAGGACAAGCCTTGAAACAGGGAGCTTAAAAAGGCTCCATGAATTAGGGAGAAATGGCTGCTGCAGGGGCTGTCCAATCATCATGAAAACCGGGGGTCTTTCTAGATGCCTTTGCTGGTTTTAATGCTTGATTTGAGGATGCTTTTGGTGATTGTCATGCAGTTCATGACACTCAAGTTGGTGCTGGGCATGCAGCTCATGCAGCTCGTGAGGATGCTTGTTTTTATCCTTAACAAGTTTTAGTGATTCTTTTTAATTGAAAATGCTTTCCTCTTGTAGTACTCAACAAATTTTTTAATTGAAAATTCTTCTGGTAGGGATTTCATGAGCTCAATGATACTCTGGTTGTTTCAAATAATTTCTCATATTTCTAGCATATTATAAATATTGCTGTTCTGATGAAGTGGAGGAGGAAAAACGCAACGAATTTTTCTGGCCAACACCAAACAAGAGTTTTAGTGATTTTTTTAATTGAAAATGTGTTGCTCTTTTGGGATGGATGAATCTTTGACTTCTAAGCTGATACTCATGAAACTTTTGGGCAGAAGGTCCTAAGATTTTCATTTCCACTGGCTAAGTTAGTGCAATTGCATGATTATTGTGGTTAGCATTCCACGCTTCATTCTTGATTCTTCTAGACCTCTGCAGATGTCAATATAAACATTGGATATTCCTTTTTCTTTTAGAAACTAATATTTACTTCGCTTTATTAATGTAGAGACCTCAGTTTTAATGACTTGACTGGTGAAATTCCAGCATCCTTCGTCCAACTTGCAAAAATAGATTTCATGTAAGCAAATGTCTCAAATATGCTTATATATTTTTAACAAGCTCATCAGCACTATCAATGAAGATATGAATGTTTCTTTGTCTTAGGTATTTGACAGGGAACAAGCTCACTGGAAATATACCTGGATGGCTCCCGGGAAGAAACAAGAATGTGTATGTAATTCCTTGACAGTTATTTTTTACACATCCATCTCCCCCTTTAATATTCAATAGCTCATAACCTGCGCTATGCGCGGGATTCTTCATTATAATTTAATTTTAAAATTTACATGCATCTTCATCGTACTTTTTATTATATGTTAAAAAATAAGTATAAATAAGAAAATAAGAGAGATTGAGTAGAAAAATTTAAATCTAAAACCCACTCTAAAAAATAAAAATATATTAGATAAAAAATA
Organism: Carpinus fangiana; assembly: GCA_006937295.1. Lineage (NCBI taxonomy): Eukaryota > Viridiplantae > Streptophyta > Magnoliopsida > Fagales > Betulaceae > Carpinus > Carpinus fangiana. The sequence continues at coordinate 129,330 of VIBQ01000067.1, read as the reverse complement.
ATATTCTTTTTTCTAAGCACCAAATCCACCACTTTTGTAAGAATTGAACAACAATGATTATCACATAAACGATTTTTTCTTTTTTCTTTTTTCTTTCTTTTTTAAATACAATATATGGTTTTTTTCTATATATATAGATCATGAGTAGGCCTGGGCATCGGTCGGTGTCGGCTGAAGTCAGCAGAAAAAACCTTAACCGCGCAAAAGTCGGTAAATTCACCGACTTATTCCGACAAGCTTTTGTTCCGTCACCGACCATGACCAATAAGTCAGTTTAGACGTCGGTTGGTAAGTCGAAATGGTATTCAGTAGAAATATTATTTTTGTCCGCTCATTTTGCATCGGGGTGGTTACGGTCGGAAGTCGGCCAGTAGGTGGCAGTCAGTTTTTTTGCTCAGTCCTACTCATTAGTATATACATATATATATACTATACACTACGAATTTTATGGTTTTTTATTATATTTTTTAAATCGCATATATTGGATTTTAATTATGGTTTTTAAGTAAGGTATTAATACATATATTAAAGAACTGGTTCACTACTTAATTAATATGAAAACGTTGAGAGAGGAAAAAAATATGATTTATATTATTTGTTTCCTTATTGGATTTGAGCATTAATAATACTTAATTTATATATAGAAAATTCTTGAAATATAATTAAATGCCCTTAATTACGCAAATTTAATTACCAGTTTTTTAAGTAAAAACCGTTTCAAAAAGTATGTCTTAAAAAACCGGTTGTCTTTTTTTAAAAAATAATTCACGTCACATGTCACAATATTAAAGCACTTATGAGAGTGATTCGGCTATTATATATATATATGATATACGATTACATGGATACCTTCAATAGAGATAAAGATAAAACCATTTTTATTACTGTCTGGTTCCACTTTGATCTGATGCATTTGGAGTACGTTGTAACATTTAGCAAGTGAAAAATATGGTGCACCTTCTAGGTCGGATAGTAAAATATTTCTTATGAACTTTGATCCCTGATTCCAACATGAAGTTTTAATATATGAAGAAAACAAAAAGGTTGTGGCAGCTATTTTAGTTTATGATTTTTTTAAAAAAAAATAAAATAAAATTGGGTTCTCATTTTATTCATCAACTTCTGGGATGCAGGGATGTTTCCTACAATAACTTCACTTGGAAAAGCTCAAGTCCATCAGAATGTCCTCGTGGGAGTGTGTGAGTCTTGTTTAAGTTATATTTTTCTATGTAACCAACAGCATTAAGTAGAATGACAACAACGGCCATTTGATGCATTTTTGCAGAAACTTGGTGGAGAGCTACTCCTCATCAGCAGATAAATTGTAAGATTTTGTTCCTGTATAACATATTCTCTTATGAACCATAAGAGTTTGTCAATTCTTGTGCTTTATGAATAATAGCTTCAGCCTTTGACTTGTTTGCCATCAAGATATAAGCTCAAACTTCTCTGCCATCCGTTGCAGAAGTAGAATTCATCCATGCCTAAAAAGAAATTTCCCGTGTCCTGCAAATAATCAACGTAAGTTTATCGATTGGGCCCAAATTCTTTTCTTTTCAGCAATTGTTCGTATAAACATTTGCTTTTCTGTGTTCTCGACTGAATATATGAACTTAATTAAACCCTCAACAACCCCACACCCGCCGGGCACAAGTAAAAGAAAAGTATTTTAAGTTGTCTATCGTTATGATGGTAATTGGGAAAAGGCCTGTTGCCTGGAAGTGGTTTGTGAGGGGCAATCAGAAAGACAATTATTAGAAAGAATAATGTACATGACTGGAATCCATGCTTGATAACAATAGTTCACCATGATTAGTGGCTAAATTATATGGTAATGCATCAAAGGACAAAGTGTATGCCAGATTGTTTCTTTTTCTTAGACATTCTATACCGACGGCAAGAAACTTCCTAAACGAGGTTTAACAATCAAACAAATGGAGTATTCCAGAAGGGAGTATTTCAAGAAAGATGGAGAGCCATATAGAGGTGCAATGCACATTAAGGAATAAATGTATATTTTCATCTTATATTCTTATTACAACTTAATAGTTATATAAAAGATACAGATTTCATTTGTCAGATTCTGTATGGATGATATGAGTTGGATCTGGTTTTCCTTGTATGAAAGTAGAGGAAATTTTTTGGATCATTGATATGAATTCAAGCTATGTAACTTTCTCTTAACTCTTTGTTATTTTATTCAAAATACAAGTAAAAATCAGGTTTTTTCCCCAGGAAAGGAAAAAGAAAACAAAAGGTGAGACATAGGGTATAAGGTGGGAGCCAATTCTAACAACAAATTTAGCAACACTCATTTAATTCCACCTGATTAGAGAGCTATTGATGTACGATGAATATAAAGTACTAAGGCGAGTGTTTCTTCCAATATTTATTACTAGGATGTTTGAGAATATACTATTTCTAAATTTTTTCCTGGGTTATCTAAACTTAAACAGATCACTACTCCTTGCACATTAATTGTGGTGGTAAGGAAGCAAATGTCAATGGTAACAAGTATGAAGCCGACAGAGAACAAAGAGGTGCTTCAATGTTTTACTGGGGTCAGAACTGGGCTTTTAGCAGCACAGGGAACTTCATGGACAATGACATGGATGCAGATACCTACATTGAAACCAATGCCTCTGCACTCTCCAATGTCTCTTTGTTTGATTCAGAACTCTACACAAAAGCACGAGTTTCTCCACTCTCTTTGACATACTATGGACTCTGTCTCATGAATGGGAACTACACTGTAAAGCTCCACTTCGCAGAGATTATTTTCACAAATGACAGATCATTTAGCAGCCTTGGGAAACGTATATTTGATGTCTACATCCAGGTAAGCAAACTTCCTTACACATGCAATGAAAACGAAATTTTAACCTGACTGTCTTGCATACAAATGAGTACAATCCTTATTATATTTTTGAATAAAGGACAAGTTGGTGCTAGAAAATTTCAATATAGAAGATGAGGCAGGTGGAGCTGGCAAGCCACTTCTAAAGGCATTTACTGTGGTTGTCACGAATAACACATTAAAGATCCACTTTTACTGGGCTGGAAAAGGGACAACAGGCATCCCAGTTAGAGGAGTTTATGGTCCTCTCATATCAGCTATATCAGTAGATCCTAGTAAGTTATTCTAGGCTCTAAAATCCTTGTTACTTAAACAATACTAGCCTTATTTTATAATTAGAGAGAGAGAGAGAGACCTTGTTGAAGCTCGTAAAAATGCAATTGGCCAGATTCTAAAAGAATTTTAGTTTATATAATTACCGTACAGCTTATCATTTATCTCTTAACAGCTCCTTGCTGAGTAGCAAATCAATGCATGTTGTTCCATGGTTGTTGTATGCAGAGAAGAAAAGAATTGTTTGCCAACCTCACTACAAAGCAAAATATGTTAAAAATGATGGCCAGAACTAGTTATAGAAAGGGCACAAGAAAAAATATATATATATGACATAAAAATGCTGCTAATTTTTTTTTTTTTTTAAAAAAAAAAATAGTTAGTTTAATAATTAAACTGGTATCAAATGAATATTAATTTTTAACAAAAACTAAAGGTCCACATGTCGGGATTTCCTTATTGCGCTAGGCCATTTCTGTTTGCCTCAAATTGCATCAGCTTGTTCCTTTAATTTTGTTGACAGGAATAATTCCTCTTCTTGCAGATTTTAAACCTCCTTCAGATGATGACCAAAACAAGCATCTGATAATAGTGGTTGGGATTGCGGCTGCAGCAGTATGTCTCATCCTTGCCCTATTTGTCATGCAGAGAAAAGGCTTCCTGGGAGGCAAAGTCTCTGTGGACAAAGGTATGCAACGTTTCTCTCGAATGCTTGTTGAGATCCTCTTTTTTGGCGTCTGTTAAATCAAAATCATATACCTCACACCACAATATAATTAAGTCCCCTTCTAATACATAACATCACAATGCCACCATTCTTTTCAATTTCAAAAGGGTCACATGGAAATTACTTTAACTCCATTGAACATAAAAATCCATAACAACTTCCAATACTCCTTGTGTTATCCAGTCTCCACAAATCATACAGACCAGAACCACCAGCTGAGGCATAGGACACTCCACATTTTCAGGACCATATACAGTCTTTTAAATACCATGTTGTAATGTAACATTTTGACTGGAATTAGTTGGATTGGAAGATTAAAAATTAAAAATTCTTTCTCTTTTATTGCATATGAAGGTTGCATAAAAAATAAGTAACAACTTTCATTACCATGATTTTTGAGAAAAATGATATCACTTCCACATACCCCCTCAAACTACCACCTAATTGACAATGTCCCTTTCAAACTTTTAATTGGGACAATGTCCCCCTAAACTACGAAAAAATTGGCAATGTCTCCCCAAAGGCAACAAAAAGACAAAAATGACCTTAAATAAGACAAACACTCCAATAAATTTGAAAAAAAAAAAAAAAAAAAACGATTTTTTATAAAAAAAAAAAAACGATTTTTTTTTTAAAAAAAAAAAAATTCAAACCATTGGTTTTTTTAAAAAAAAAAATTAGTTTTAGTTTTTTTTTTTGAATTTTTTATTTTAGGTTGAGAGGGGGTATGTGGACTTCCCAAAAAAAAGAAGTTATTAGCATAGATTTAACTTGTGTAGCTGCTAAAAAGTGTCCATACTCCATATATTCTCTTGAAATTTAATTTTTTTTTCTTTGCTGCAACATTCAACATAATTTGAATGCATAGTTGGCAAAAGAATATACAAGACAGTTTTCAATATCTTCTCTCTATTGACATTCAATACTGCATTCTGGCCAGAGCTTAGAGGTATAGATCTGCAAACAGGCTTATTTACATTACAACAGATCAGAGCTGCCACCAAGAACTTCGATCCAGCAAACAAACTTGGTGAAGGTGGTTTCGGTTCTGTTTACAAGGTATTTTTGTGTTTCTCTTGTATTAGATTGAGTCCGTTGCAACTGAGCAGATAAATATGATACATGTCTCTTTAACATCTTCGCAATGCACTTGCGAAAATTTTGAACTTGTTGTTTCCTTCTTGATACCCAGTATCTGTTTCACAGACTGTAGAAAAGAAATTTTGAGGGAACGTAATTATAAATGTATAACGTATAGTTTATTCATCCCAGCATGCGAAATATCACGGCCCAAATCCATTGTCGGAAAGATTTTGAATGAGTTTTATTTATAAGAGTTATCCATATATGTCAAGGAATTTAGAATAGCTTTTTAAATTTATTTTTTGATTATGATCTCACTCTTACAATTTCTAGACATTAAAAGCTGATAGCCAGTAGAGGCTCAAAAAGAGCAAAATCATTGAAAAAGAAGCATGGCTTGGATGTATGATACTCAAGTGATATGGAATTTGCACTTGCTTTTGCATGATTTTCATCTGTTGATGCTGAGTCTAATATTGAGACTTCTTTTTGAAATAGGGTCTGTTATCAGATGGCACTGTAATTGCAGTGAAGCAACTGTCATCAAAATCTAAGCAAGGGAATCGAGAATTTCTTAATGAAATTGGCATGATATCTGCACAAAAACATCCAAATCTTGTAAAGCTCTATGGATGTTGTGTTGAAGGGAACCAGTTGTTGCTGATTTATGAGTACATGGAAAATAATTGTCTATCTCGTGCACTTTTTGGTAAGTTCTTTCAATCATCTAAGACATGTATATCACATATGCTATGAACTGTTAGTCTTAAAAGGCATTGAAACTTTGATTTTGCTTTTGTTTTAACCATATACAGGAAAGGACACAATGTGCAGAAAGAAACTGAACTGGCCTACCAGGCAGAAAATTTGCCTAGGAATAGCTAGAGGTTTGGCCTACCTACATGAGGAGTCAAGGTTGAAAATTGTGCATAGGGATATAAAGACAAGCAATGTGTTGCTTGACAAAGATTTCAATGCTAAAATTTCTGATTTTGGTTTGGCAAAGCTAAATGAAGATGACAATACCCACATCAGCACCCGGATTGCTGGAACCATGTAAGTTTTTCCATAAGAACATAATATATTAACACTCTTCTTTTTCCAGCACTTAACTTGTCTAGGGTTATTTACTTATCTACAATTACCATGGCAATTATAAGACATGCTATCATTTTAGGAGACATTGACCTATGTTTCCTCTAGTTGGTAGACCTAAAAGAAATTATAGAGAATTTCTTGGTGTTTAACTTTTACCTTCCAATCCCTCATTACAGGGCCCTTGAACATCTTTTCCCTTGGACATGATACCTATGCATGTCAATTTAACAGTGAAACTACAGGTTCTATGTAACAACTCAATGAAGCACTAGCTGCATCAACGTTATTACTTCAAATGGACTAATCAAGTTGTAATTCAAACTCCTTAGAATCCCTTATAACGTCCAATCTCACCTAGGAAAAAATCTATATAGGACTTAACAGCCATGAGCACCTTTATAATCTACCCACTCAATGTGGCAATCCACCCACCCAATGTGGGACTAACTAAGGTTGCTTTGATACCATTTGTAAGGATTCATGAAAAGCACTAGCTATATTTGCTCTATCACTTTAAAAGCACTAGTCAAGTTACAATTAGAACTCTGTAAAATCTCTTATAAATACTAGTTTCATATAGTAAAGAACCAGTATGGAGCTTAGCACATATGAGCACCTTTATAATTTACTCACTCCATGTGGGCAATTAATCTTTCTAATATGGAACTAACTTTCTAGGATGTTGCATTCTATATGAAAAATCTTTGTATTGTTTGATTATGCAGTGGTTATATGGCTCCTGAGTATGCAATGCGTGGTTACTTGACTGACAAAGCAGATGTTTATAGCTTCGGAGTTGTTGCATTAGAAATTGTCAGTGGAAAGAGCAACACAAACTATCGGCCAATGGAAGAATTTGTTTACCTTCTTGATTGGGTAATAAAAATAGCTTTAGAATTTGTTTCTTTTTCATTCCTTAGAGGTGTGATATTTCCTTTTAGTACTTTACTTGTCTGAACATTGAGATCACAACCGGTGGATGCAAATATTTTCAAGTTACATTAAAAATATATGCATTCCCTGCTTGGTTTTTATCTCTCATTGTATAATAATTTGTTGATATCCCCATAAACTTGCCAATATCACAAATGATCTCCGAGTTTCTTTTGAAGTCTTTGAGTGAATGACTCACAAATTTCTAACTAATCACATTATTTGTAAATTATGATTGATGTAGCTTATTCTCTCTCTCTCTCTCTCTCTCTCTCTTCACATTGACGCATACTCAATTTTGAATTTTTTTTTGATGATCAGAATGCACTTTCTTGATTGGATTGTTATTATTTGTTTCCATATTTCCCATCCTAGGGATTTTTTTTTTTTTAGTTCCAAATGATTCCTAACATAATACAATGTCCTTATATTGAATTGTATTGTTTTTTCAAGTTGACCTTTCTTTTTCTCTTGTTGATTTTGGAATTCTTCTAGGCCTATGTTCTGCAAGAGAGAGGCGGTCTATCGGAGTTGGTTGATCCAGCCTTGGGTTCAGAATATTCATCAGAGGAAGCAATGGTGATGCTAAATGCGGCACTCTTGTGCACCAATGCTTCTCCAACTCTTAGGCCTAAAATGTCCCAAGTAGTGAGCATGCTTGAAGGCCAAACTGATGTTCAAGACCTACTTTCTGATCGGGGATTTTCAGCCAATAATTCCAAATATAATACCATAAGGAATCACTTTTGGCAGAATCCCAGCAGAACCCAAAGCATGAGTATTAATGGTCCATGTACTGATTCCTCTAGTTCATATATCGAATTAGGGCAGACCGACCATCTTCTAAGAGTTAGTTCAGTTAAATCCGATGAGCAATTAGTGTAAACATAAGAGGAATGCTACATTTATCAAATAATTTCTCCAAACTTTGCTCCCCAAATGATGTGACACAATCCAATAAGATTGTGACACATTATTTGAGGAGCAAATTTTGGGAAGTATAGTATTTCTCAAACATAATGATGCTTATATAGCTGTAAATAAAGAGTGATTTGTAAATGACCATCCTCCTCAGGAGTGGGTGTCTGATCAGAATACATGATAGGTAGGCTATATGTTTATACTAATTATAAAATGAATTTAGTTTTAGGATGGCTTTTTAATTTCCAGATCCAATATGATAGAACTTCTCATATTCAGAGCACATAGCAGCATGCTTAAACCATGAAAAACAGAAATGTTGAGATTAGAGAAATAATTTTGGTCTGCAAAGATGACTAGTGTTATATGTTCATGCTACTTTATGATGAGTAAATCAATTTATTAGATAATCAGAGGACTTACCTTGTTTGGAAGTAAGTTCAACTCAAATTTAGATCCTAAATTTCAATAACTCTTGCAGTAATAGATGTTTTTGGCGTTTAGAGTCTAACGAATGTAAATTTATGAATTTTTTGCACATAATTGAATCCTAAATTTACACATGAATTCGATTTAAGTACACAGGTAGCGTTCGAAAATATGCTAGAGATTACAAATTTACATTATCCGAAAAAGAAGGCACACACTTCATTTACACATCTACTCAAACAAGTACTCAAGAGTAAATACTTACCTAGTGTCATGCAGTTTAACTCCTAAAGTCGTTCTATTCCTTTTCCTTTAAATAAATTGGGAAAAATCTAAACAAACATATAATAACACAATCATTTGTTTTTGGCTTCCACTACTAATAAACTGATCCGCTGCTTATCATTTATAGAAAAAGATAGAAATTGAGATTGTCTCTTAACTGAAGAAATAGTGCAGTTGGTAAAGCTTTAGTAAAAGAATCTGCCAACTGATCTTTACTTGAAATAAACTTGACAACTAAAGACCCAGTTCCCGAACAAAATGCACATCTATTTCTATATGCTTAGTCCTGCCATAAAAAATGGGATTAGTTGTGAAATATGTTGCTCCTATGTTTGTCACGCTATAATGTTGGCGGGTGACAAAGAAAAACACCAAGTTCTCGTAGCAGTGATTGCAATCAAGTAAGTTCAGCAGCGGTAATAGCTACATCACTATATTCGAACTCGATGGAAGAGCGTGAAATGGTAGCCTGTTTTCAGGAGTTACATGAAATTAAATTGGAACCAAAGAAGACGCATAGGCCACCTGTGGAGCACTTGTCATCTGGACATCCGGCCTAGTTAGAATCGGAGAAAGATTGTAAAGTAGAAGACGAAGCCTTTCGAATTAAAAAGCCTAGAGATGCATCTTGTTGAAGATAACGAAGTATTCTTTTGGCAGCACTCCAATAATGAACAGTTGGTTTGTGCATGAATTGACAAACTTTGTTGACTGCAAATGAGATATCAAGTCTTGTACGAGAGAAATACTATAATGAGTCTACTACATTGCAGTAGAGGGATGGATCACAAAAAGAATCTCCATTAAATAGAGAGAGTTGAGTAGGACCTTATGTGTCTCTAGTAGGTTCTCTAATACTAGGTATAACGATAAATCATGTTTTGTTATAGCAGAAATTTGGAATGTAAGAAGATTCAAGTGAGCGCACAAGGTAAGTAAATACTTACGACTGCTTTCCTTAAAAACGTACGATATGTCAAATAACTGAGCATGCGTATGTTATGCGCATATTTGCTTTTTTATGAAACTTGGTAGTTGCCTTAATAATTGATCAATGAGATGCATATATGACAGGTACATCATGCGATAAAATGGTCATGAGCTTACTATATAAAATGCTCCAAGTTTTAGAGATAGAGCGACTAGGAGCAATTGTAATATATTTTTATTAAAAATAAAAATTATTACTTCTACCTTATGTTTACCATAGAAACATAATCACTAGAGTACTATAAACTCTCATTATGTAATCACAAACATATAATATGCTAGTATTCAATCATCTCATTAGTAATAAAGTTACACAATCTATGCTTATCCCAAACTGTCTAGTCTATAGAATGGAGTCCTAGACACTTTCTACTCCTACTACTCCTGCTGTGTCCACAAAACAATAAGTCCAAGTGTTCCAACCCTTAGGCTATATGATCGAGTCTTTAACAACTAAGAGACCCACTAGTATCCCTATCCTCAGTACTACGATATATAGGACAATCTAAAAAAGATGTATAGGGAGAAGGGGTGAGTTTGATAACTCAGTAAGTAACCACAACACCAAGATGCTATAAAATATGCTATGTAGATTTTTATATCATAATCTCAGTCATGCACAACAATAATTAGTAAAATGATTAACAATTTAAGCAAAAATGGCAAGTTATAAAATGAGTAAGCACTTCCATTTACTTTTCCTTTAAAAGAAAATAATGTTTTACCTTTTGACTCGACTCTACAATTTTACCATGAACAGTGCACGTTGGCTTGTCCCGAAGGACCCATAGGACTCATCATGTCGTCACAGGGAAGAGCTACCAGGTTGGGAACTCCCCAAGGTGAAGGCCACTTGGCCAATAGTGTAATACCTCGATAAAAATATTTTTTTTATTATTTAAAAACCTTTTCACAAAAGCGGTTAACAAGGTTTTCAATAAAATTGTTTTAACAAAGACCAAAGCCCTTAGTGTTAACCCAACAAGACCTTAATCCCTTAAAAAATAAAAGCCAAACACTAATCCTCTGGGAGCGGAGGTACGCTAGGTCATGCGGATGTATGCCACTATTTTTAGTGCAGACGTACGAGTGGGGACAACCAGACGTACGCTCTACAAATAGTACAGCGAACGTATGCGAGACCACCGAACATACGCTACTTTTTGAAATACCCCCTAGTTAATACCTGAATGTACGAGATACCCTTTGGACCGCGGGACAAATAGTACCGGACGTATGCTAGGATTGGCGGACGTCCACTACTTTTTTAGAGAATTGGTGGCGACCTTCCCTTATAAATACCCCTTCCCTCCTCTTCTTCTTCACGTCTATTCAAAGCTTTGGCACGCCCCTAGGTTAATAGAATTTAGAGAGCCTTATAATCTTGAGAGAGTTGGGAGTTTGGAGGAGTTTTGTGAGGAGGAGCCTATGTCTTTGCTTAGCTTCGGGGTAAGCTCTATCTCTTTTTATATTTCAGCACTGTTTTACCTGCTAGCTTATATCTTGATGAGTTTTCCAAAGTGTTAATTAAGCATTCCTTAAAAGTGTTAATGTTTTCAAAATATCTTTAAAATATCTTTGTGTTGTGATTTTTTACGTTGGATGTCCTCTTTTGTTAACTTAGAAGAGGTTTAGAGGTCTATAAATGTTATAGGAATCAAGTGTTGTTCAAAAACTTAAAGGTGTGCTTAACTCACTGAGCGGACGTACGCCATCGGAGCCGAACATACAGTCATGGAGCAGAGCACCAGTTTAAGCTTCGATCATACACAGTTTAGTTTAGCCACCTTATTGTTAAACACGACTTAGTATATCGGTGTGTTGTACTCCGTTATAACAGGATTTAACTTGGTCGGAGAATTCGCTCGAGTGCACGAGGTAAGTGAACCTTTATAGCAGTTTTACTTAAAAACATAGAATATGTCAGCTGACTGACCATGAGTATGATATGAGCATGCCTATTTTATAATTACTTGGTAAATTGCATTATAAATTGGTTGATAAGATACATCGTATGACATGGTATGTGCGGTATAAACGGTCATAGGCTTACTATATAGACTCCATACTATGGTCAAATGTGTGTTATATGGGGGCTTTGGATCAAATGGTTTTGTGACTAAGGTGTAGCCATTCCCAATGGTTGGTCACTACAAGACAAACATCATTAGCGGTGTGGGCCACCCAAGGTCAGACTCGATCGTGCCGCTAGTGTTATGTACGGTAGCGTGCAATGGTTAGGGCACCGACATTGTACTATAGGTTCCTTAGGATAGCGCCAACTCTGCTGAGAAATGATAATATATCGGGTAAACCATATATGAAAGTTATGATCTACAAAGAATTAGTTTTTCTTGCATTAAAATATTTAGGTAGTTATCGCCAGTAGTACACCATGATCTTTGAAAACCCGAAAACCTATCAAATGGTATGTTAACAAAGGTAATGCCCCTTTTTAATTATTACTCAAATTGCACGTTTACTTTCATAAATTTGGGCTTATGTTATACTTATGTTTAGGCCTGGCAATTTTGACACGACACGACAACCCGACACGAACACGACACGAAATTAGCAGGTTTGGGTCGTAAACAGGTCGACCCGTTTATATGCACTTAACGGGTCATGTTGTGGGTCACCCGCGGGTGACCCGCCAAACCTGTTTATGATTTTAAAAAATAAAAAAATTTAAATTTGAATTTGAATTTTAGTTTTTTACCCATTCCACCTCATCCTTATCACCTAGGAATTCTAATTCTAGATTCACTCAATTTCATCTTTTCCCACGCCACTTTCTCCTTTCTTTCCTTATTTTTTTCTTGTCTTTTCTTCAAACTACCGACAACATCACCCTGACACCCTCCCATCTCTTTCATTTTTTTTTTTCCTTTCTTTTTTCTCCTTGGTGTATGCAGTATGCTTCACTGCTTCAGTCGAACTCAATTTTTTTTCTTTCATTCTCACGCAATCACGCTTTAGCTTCTTTCGTTCTCACTGCTTCAGTTTCTTCCTCCACTCTCTCCCACTCGACACTCTCTCTCTTTGCTCTCCGTTTGCTGCTACACTACTTGCCGCTCTCTCTCTTTCTTTCACCGACGTCGCAGCCGCTCTCCCCCTCTCTCAACTGCACTGCCTGCTGTTCTCTCTCTCTTCCGCTCTCGACCCATTATGTTAAACAGGTTTCACAGGTCGTGTCGGGTGACCCAAGAAACTTTTCCATGTCGTGTCGTGTTTGGGGCTCCGACTCGTTAATGTTAACGGGTCGTGTTTGGGTCTACCTTAAACGGGTTGCAGGTCACCACGGGTCGTAAACGGGTCAACCCGCAGAACCGTTTTGCTAGCCTTACTTATGTTGTAAGGTTTACTTACTAAGTTGTTAAACTTGCGTTGTTATTATTCTCTAGGTAACTTGACTTAACAATCTGGGAGTGGCATGGCTGTTACTACCCGTATGGTTTAGGACTTGCCAATTATTACAAGTTTGTCATTATTATTGCTTAATTGCTCCATGTTCATACTTGATGAATTATAGTAACTCAAATTTATTCACATTCCATTGCATTTACTCTGATGATGTTAGAGAGGTGATTTCTTGTTTAGTCACAAGTTGACATAAATGGGGTAATTGTCAGTGACTCCACCAAATTAGCCGAAGCTAATTTTAGAGGCGTTACAGATAGCACACACATTCTCGTAACTGTCCTTCGGTGTGCTTGCCATGTTACCCATGCAATCCAGTACCAATCGTTCCTTGTGTGTGCCTCGGGGTTAAACATTTATTACCATGAATGCACATGTAACATTTTATATAATTTTGCAAGGTCATCTCTAATTATGTAATACACCATAAAACCTTGAGAGCTCTTTTCATTCATAATCGCATCCATGAATAATTCATAAAAATGAGATAATTATAATACGTAAAATTTTTAAACCATGACATATGATTGAATAAAACTTGGCATTAAAATATGAAGGAAGTGAAGTTGAAAATCATGCAAGTGGATTGTTTATAAAATCCCCAACATTTTTCCAAAGATTTATAATTAAATATGTTGGAGTTTTTTATGTTGTGTCCCCTTACCTGGCATCACATGTCCTTATTTAGATTCTGCATCCAACTCACAATTCCAACAACGAAGGTAAAAAGTACCTTAGTCATCAATTCATTTACAAGTTTCAATCATGCATCACTTTAGTTGTTAAGGATCATATCTCTAATTTCTATCCCTCCACCGTCTATCCTTAGTCAAAACCTAAATCCATCATCAAAACATCATCAATACATTAATTTCTCAAACTTAACGAGTCATCTAGTATGCATCAATGCAACTTTCGATCGTCAGAGCAAACTCAAGGCTTGTCCCAATGTTCGGCTAACAAAACAAGAATCCAAAAATTATCCTCCAATTACCCAATCACTTAACAACCTAAAAATCATTATTACCAAAGATAACAAATCAAAATTCATTCGCAATTTTTTCATCCAACAAACCCATGAATCAAATTTGTTAACCATATCAAAATTTCATCAACAATCAACCCCATTTCGAAAACTCTTCAAAAGCTAACAATAAAAGATATAAAATTAAAAACTATTACCTTGGAGAGTTATTATTATTATTATTGTTATTATTATTATTATTATTATTTCTTCTTCTTCATCTTCTTCCTCCTCTTTCTTTCTCTTCTTTCTTTTCTTTTCTCTTCTCTCCTTCTTTTCTCCAGTAGGCCCTTCAGATCTCTCCCTTATCGCACGCTCACTTGAGCTGTGAGCAATTTAGGAGAATTACGCTCCTTAAATGTTTGCCGCATGTGGGACATGCACTCAACTCCTACCGTACCACAAGACATGTGTCTAGTATGTCTTAAGAAAATGATACCTTAAAATCCAAGTGTCCACTGAGAAAGCAAGGGAAACATGTTGAGTAACTGTAACTCTAGGTGTCAATAATTAGGCATGCAGTGCTTACACCGCACTTAGGTGTCTTGACATGAACCTATCAAGATGTAGTCATAAAACTTTATAATTAATCCTCAATAAATATAAATCTTTTGACTACCACATACCTAAAATCGTGGCCTACTAGGTCATTAACCCATCCAATTAATTTCCCAAATTGCAGATACTTTAACTATTTGATAGTTTGACCTATTAAACTTGAAAAAATCATAATTCTTTCAATTTAACTCCAAATGACACGAAATTTGGCTTGAAATTTTTCTCATTCAAAGATACACAACATACCAAAAAATTATAACAACCCATAACTTTTTTGTACCTCAAAAGTCCCTCAAAATTATGTGCCTCAATTTGACTGAAATTCCTGTTTTGACACTTGTATCTTCTAAAAATCATAACTCCTTCTACAAGTGTCCAAAATCAAGAAACCACTTTTAAAATCTTCATTTCTAATCATTATACAAGGTCTTAAAACAGTTTTAGTTAAGGTTACTCTTTAAATTTTTGGCGTCCAAAACAATGTAACTTTTCTTTCAATAACCCACTAAATTTCTAACTAGCAATTTCTATCATCTTTCACATTAAGTCTATTTACCTAACTCCATATAAATCTTAATAAAATTGAAAATCCTCCTTATGCTTGATATTAATATCACCTTTATTCTAGGATATAAATTTTGGGGTATTACACTATATATACTTGATGTTATGGTCAAATGTGTGTGTTATATGAGTCTTGGATCCAATAATTGTTTCATGACCATCACAGCCATATTTGATTGATGGGTCACTACAAGACGTATATTATTAATAGCGTGGGCTACCTAAGGTTGGACTCAGTCAGGCTACTAGTTTTGAATAGTAGCATACAATAGTTGAGACACCAACATTGTATTACAAGTCCCTCGGGATTGTGCAAACCCTGTTGAGAATGGACAATATCTCGAGTAGATCATACAATTGAACTATCATTAATTCATATGATTATAATATGTATTATATCTATACAACATTCATGAATAACTGTCATGCCAAAATGCTACACAATTTATCAACTAGAGTTCATCATTAAATTGCATAAGTGCCATGTGCATTTTTACTCACTAAGTTTTTAGACTTACCTTTGTATTTCCCCCCGCCATTATATATAAATTGTGCAGTTTAGCTAGCTTAGTGAAAAATGAATTCGGACAACCAACTTGTGGTGGAAAAGGACCTGGACCCAGTTTGGCTCAAGTCCATGTGGGACGATGGAGGATCCACCCGATTGGAGATGATCGAGATCGTAATTATGTTAGCTTTGCTTATACTTAAGCATTAATGTCATTCCAGAACAATTACTTATGGTTTGTAATATTTTGATGACTGGTTGATGACCAATACATTGAAAATCTATCTATGTTATGACACTTCTTATTACTCTGGCTACTGTGATTGTGGTTTTTAGTTATTGCTATCTCTATAATGTGGATAAAATTTGTTCATTGTAGTCTCTCTAAGGAGAGGTTATGATCACTGAGTCTTGTTCTGTGTGGGGCATGGCTGGGAGGTGAACTATGGAGTCAATTACCAGTTAATTGATTTCCACAGGGTGTTAAACCCCTACACCATAAACACTAACCTAGAGTGAGAGGAGATTTTTGAGAGATGAGGATATTTGGGGTGGTTTGCCATCTTCAAGGTAAACTATTATACATTCACCTAGTTTTCATGTTATTCTTGTTGATTTTATAATCCTTGCAAGTTTTAAAGATATCATGATAAGTTTGTGTCATTTTCCATAGAAGAGAAAAAGATTTTCAAATGTCTTAAAAACACTTCTTGTTTTTCCTAGCTTTCATAATATCATGGTTTACTATACTTGCATGCACTCATTTAGAGCCTAAGATGTGGCCTATTTGTAGTGACCCAAATTATTAACTAGACATAAGTAGCTTAGTTGGGGAGATTAATTTGGACTTTGGGTCACTAAGGACGCCAAAAGGGTAATTTAAACTTTTGGGCGGACGTACGCTGTCGTCTGTAGTGCGGACGTACGTGGGGAGACCACAGGACATACGCTCTACAAACCGTACAGGCGAACGTACGTGGGACCACCGGACGTATGCTACTTTTTGAATACCCTCTGGTTAATACCTAGACGTACGAGGCAGCCATGGAACCGCTGGGCAAGACCCACCGGACGTACGCCCCTTGGCCGAACGTTCGCTGCTTTCTAAGCCTATAAATAGCACCCTACCCCCTTCATGTTTTTCATAACTTCAGAACGCCCGCAGGCTGCCAGAGTGTTCCCAGAGTGTTTCCAAGTGTTTATGAGTGTTTGGTAAGCGTGTGTGTGAGGCGTTTGTGAGTTTCGAAACGTTTGTGAGGCGAAACTCTTGTGGTTCTGTTTCAAGGAGGTAACGTTCGATCTTTAGCTTTTAATTACGTCGTTATGCTGCTCGTTTTATGTTTAGTTGTAGTTATTAGCTTAGTTGTGCTTTAAGACCCGTTTGAATTAGCGTATTCGTTAGCTTAGCGTTGTTACATTGCATAGAGGTTATTAACTAGACTAGAAGACTTTAAGTTGTTCCTAGTAGCCCTAGGAGTCAGGGAATAGGCGGACAGTGGAAGAGAAAATGAGGTTCTCCTTAAGAACCCATACAGCAGATGTACGATATCATGACCGGACGTACAGCTTGTCGTTACACGACAGACGTACACTCTCGAGCCCGGACGTACGGTCACTATGTGACAGGGAAATCCTATTTTCACCAACCGTCTCGTAGCTCCTGTTTTCCTTACTTTAGAGTTGTTTTAG
The DNA here is from genome assembly GCA_006937295.1 of Carpinus fangiana. Lineage (NCBI taxonomy): Eukaryota > Viridiplantae > Streptophyta > Magnoliopsida > Fagales > Betulaceae > Carpinus > Carpinus fangiana. The sequence continues at coordinate 111,971 of VIBQ01000067.1, read as the reverse complement.
TGGAATTAAAACTAATAGAAGGTTTTCCACAGATTTGAAGAACCCGGATCTTTTGGAGTTTTCAGAGGCGCGTATCGATCCAGGTGAGTTTTAACTCACATAATGCGCATTGTTATTTTCCATGCACTGCACGTCTATTTTGTGTACTGAGCAAACATGCATATTTTACAACTCTCACGTTTTGTACGTATTGCACATGAACTTTGTTTTTGGAAATAACGTTGTGCTGAACATGTTAACCAAGTGGGACTTGTAAAATAACATGCATGTAAAATACAGACAAGATAATTACATCGTATGACATGGTACACCGGTACGTGCGGTAGTAATGGCCATGGGCTTACTATACATGTTAGCTTTATGGTCAAATGTGTGCGTTATGTTAGGGTTGTGGATCCATTGGTTTCGTGACCTTGATGCAACCATTCACAATGGTTCGATCACTACAAGACAGACATTAGTTGGTGTGGGCCACTCGGAGTCGGACCCGATCGTGCTACTAATGTTACGTACGGTATGTTACAATGGCTGGGGCACTAGCATTGTATTATAGGTCCCTCGGGACAACATCAACCCTGCTGAGAATGGATAATATCTCGGGTAGACCTACTATTGAACTATGACTATTGTTTACATCATATGCATATATCATTACTATATATATATCACGCATAATTAAACTGTCATGATGGAACTACTTTTGCTTATTAAACACCTGAGTTCATTACTAAAACTAGCATGGACATTATTTGCGTTAAAGGTCACTAAGTCTTAGACTTACCCCCTTTATTTTATGTCTTTCCCCATCATTACGAATAATTGCGCGGTTTAGTTGCTTTAGACGAGGATGTCGTCAGAGCCTACTTTGGTGATTGCTCAGGACCTGATTCGGGTGATCTTTGAGGATATTGATCATGTTTGGCTTAGGATGATGTGGAAGGATGGAGGATCTGCCCGTGCAGAGATGATAGAGATTCTGATCTCATTAGCTTTGCTAAAACTTAAGTCTAGGCTTTGATCTGTTGATCTTTTGTGAACAATGTTGTAGTATCTTATTTTGGGGATGTATCTGTTTGACGGTCTGATGACCGATATATTTTGTGACTCTTTATAATATTATGGATGTAGTACTTTATCTCTAATATGTTGTGTGATGTTTCATTTACTATCTCTTGATCCCATAGTCTTGGTAAAGTCTTTCACTGCAATTTTCTCGTTACGACGAGAAATGTGTTTTCCCGGAGGTCGTGTCTCAGAGGGACATGGCTGGGATGGCGCACCGTGGGGTCAATTACTAGTTAATTGATATTCCCATTGGGCGGGGCGTCACACTATTACGTAGTGATTTGAGGATAGGAGCAACATGCATTTCTACCTCTAACCGAACATTTTTTGTATTCTGGTTGAACGTTCTCCCCTGATCTCAAACGTTCACTCCATTAACAGAATGTTCAACCAGTGTCTAGAATGTGTAGAATTAGGGTTTTGTGATCTTTTAGCTAGTTTTTCTTGATATGGACTTTATGAGTCTCTAGTAGGTTCTCTAGTACTCGGTATAACAATGAATCATGTTTTGTTATAGCATGAATTCAGAATGTCAAAGGATTCAAGCGAGCGTATGAGGTAAGTAAATACTTACGACTAATTTCCTTAAAAACATGCGATATGTCAGTTAACTAAGCACGCATATGTTATGAGCATATTTACCTTTGACGCTATAATACCCCAATAAAAACAATTATTTTCTATAAAAGAACGGTTAAGGAGGTTTTTAACAAAACTTGGTTTTAATAGAAACCCAAGCCCATAATTACAGCCTAAACAAGCCCAAATTCCCTTGAAGCCTAAAGCCTAAACTTAATCCTTTTGAGTGGATGTACACTAGGGTTGGCGAGCGTAAGCCCCTGTATCTAATGTGGACGTACATTAAAGGACCACCGGACGTACGCCTGTAAATAGTTCACGGACGTACTCTAGGAACCACACAGATGTATACTACTTTGGGAATGCCCATTGGATAAATACTTAGACGTACGTTACACCCTTTGGACTGCTATGTAAATAGTACCGGATGTACGCTCTATAGTACCTGGACGTCCGCTGCTTTTCAAAGAGTTGGTAGCACCCTTAACTATAAATATCCCATATCCCCCCTTCATTCTCACACACCATTTTCCACTAATCTACACACCTTCAGGCTGCCAGAACCCTGTGAGGTTGTGCTCTTGTGAGTTTTGAGTTGAGAGAAAGTTTTGTGAGAAATGAGCTCATGTTCTTGTGAAATTTCGAGGTAACCCCTTGCACGTTTTATGTTTCCATTACTGTTTTATTGCTTCCTTAATGCTTAGAGTTTTCAAAAGAAATTGTGTTAAGCTTTTTGCTCATCTTCTTACAAAACGAGAAATGTTTTCAAAAGCTTCTTTGATTTGCATGATGTTAAGTTTTCCTACATTGCATGTGTTTATTTACTAGCTTATAAGAGATATAATAGCCTATAGATGAGGTAGGAACCTTAAAACACCGTTTGAGCCTTAGCGGATTTGCTTAACTCACTAACCGAACGTACGGCCACGGAGCTAGGCATTTGCCTTAAGCCTTATTTATGTGTATTTTAAGGTTTAACTGACCTTTTGTTAGATAAGGCCCAGTATTCTACTCGTAAGGATCCTCTAGTGCTAGGTGTAACGGTGTGTTATATTCCGCTATAATAGGATTTAGCCATGTCAGAGGATTCAAGCGAGCGTGCAAGGTAAATACTTACGAACCTTTTTCCTTACAAATGTAGGATCAAAATGTCAACTGACTGACCACGAATATGATGAGCATGCCTACTTTTATAATTATTTGATAACTATCTTATAAACTGATTGTTAAGGTACATTGTATGACATGGTACACTGGTACGTGCGGTATAACGGCTATGAGCTTACTATATAGACTTAATTATATGGTCAAATGTGTGTATTATATGGGTCTTGGATCCAATGATTGTTTTGTGACCGGTGCAGCCTTAATGGGCGATCATTACAGGACAGTCATCATTAGCAGTGTGGGCCACCCAAGGTCAGAGACGATCGTGCCACTAGTGTTATGTACGATAGTGTACAATATCCGGGGCACCGGTATTGTACTACAAGTCCCTCAGGACAGCGTCAACCTTACTGAGAATGGATAATATCTCGGGTAGACCATACATGAGAGTTATGACTTATAAAGCATTAGTTTTTATGGATTAAAATATCTAGGCAATTGCCGCCGATAGTACACCATTATTTGAAAACTAAAAACCCTACTATATAGTGTATTAACGGAGACAATACCTTCTTTTGAATACTTATTAAAATTGCACATTTATTCCCTTTTAATTAGGCTCATGTCATACCTATCTGTGAGATTTGCTTACTAAGTCGCTAGACTTACGCTGTTGTTACCCCATTTAGGGAATTTGTCTTTAGAACCCAGAAGCGGCACAACTACCGCTACAAACTTTGCTTAAGGAATTACTTGCTGCCATTATGTTTGTTTATTATGTCATTAGTTGCTCCATGTCTTTATTGTTAGGAATACATCAATCCATTCAATGTTTTTATAGTAGTTACTCAGATTTGTTTAACCTTCCTATACATTAACTCTGATAATGCTACATGGGCAATTCATCATTTAGCCACAAGTTAGTCTAATTTGGACAATTGCCAGTAATCCTACCAGGTTAGCCGATGCTAATTTTGGGGGCATTACATAAGCATCTTGGTAACTTCCTTAATAATTGATTAATGAGATGCATTGTATAACATACACACTACACGGATACGTGTGGTATATAGTTAATTATATGGTCAAATATAATTAACTATATAGTTAATTATACGGACCATGAGCTTGCTATATATAGTTAATTATATGGTCAAATATGTGTGTTATATGAGTATTGGATTCAATGGTTGTTCTGTGACTGGCGCACCCATGTTCGATTGGGGGGTCACTACAAAATGTACATTGTTAGTAGCATGGGCCATTCGAGGTCAGACAGACTATTACGAACGGTAGCATAGAATGGTTGGGGCATCGACATTGTATTATAGGTTCATCGAGACAGCGCCAACTTTGCTGAAAATGGATAATATCTCGAGTAGATTATATATGATAATTATGACATATTAAAACATTAATTTTTCTGCATTAATGCTTTAACCAAAGGCAACATCTACGTCTTGCCAAAACAAAACTCTATTTTTTTAGGTATAATAACAGAGGCAATGAAACGCCCCAAGTTCTAGAGGTAGAGCGGCTGAGAGAAATTGTAACATATTCTTAATAAAATAAAATTCTCATAAGATCACCATAGAAAACACAACATTACTAAAGTACTATTATCCCAAATACATAATGTGCTTGTATTCAATAATCATAAGCAATAAAGTTATACAGTCTATGCTTGTCCCAAGCGGTCTAATATATAAAATGGAGTCCCAAAAACTTCTACTGCTACTACTTCTGCTAGTCCTCAAAGCAATAAGTCCAAATGTCCCAGCCATTGAGCTAAATGATTTGATCCTTAACGACTAAGAGGCCCACCGATATCCTTGTCCTCAGTACTAAGGGTGAAATAGCGGTTGCGATTAGCAGTTAGTGGCTAAAACCACTAACCGTTAACCGCCTCTGCTAACCGCTAGCGGTTAACCGCCTACGCCCGATTAGCTGTTAACCAGATGCGGTTAACCGCTTTTTATTGGGCTTTTTATTGATTTTTTTTTTTGTTTGGCTGGTTTTGGGCTCACTTTAAACCCTTGTTTTGCTCACTTTAAACATTTTTTTTCCTCTTTCATGGCCATTTTAGCATTAAAAATTGTTGGTTTAAAGTGAGCATTATATGTTGGACCATTATACCAAAATCTTGTTGGTCACCTTCTAAAACATATAACATACGAATAAAATTACAACAAAATTATCGTTTTGTGTTAGGAAGAAATGAATATATAGAAATGCTACATTGTTTTGCACTTCTATACTATATAAATAATAAAAATATAAAACCCAAACAAAAGTCAAAGGTAGGGGGAATCGAAACCGAGACTCCTGAGTAAAAGAAGCACATAATAACCACTAGGCTACAATAACTTATTGTTATTTATTATATAAAATATATATAATATAAATATATATTATATTTTTAAAAAAGGTGGTTAGCAGTTAACGGTTAGCGGCTAGGTGGTTTTTCAAAATCCACTAACCGCTTTCAAAGCGGTTAGCGGTTAGTGCGGTTAGCGGTTAGCAGATGTGGTTAGGCGGTTTTAAATTTCACCCCAACTCAATACTACAATTTATAGGGCAATCTGAAAAGATGTATAAGGAGAAGGGGTGAGTTCGACAACTCAGCAAGTAGCTACAACACCAAATGCTATAAAACATACTATGCAGATTTTTATGTCATAATCTCTGTCATGTACAACAATAATTTATGCAGAATAAAACATGATAGTTGCAAAATGAGTAATCAGCACTTCCTTTTTACTTTTCTTGGTTCTTTTACCCTTTGACCCATCGCCGCGAGTGATGAGAGCCGAATGTTGCACATTCAATCCCCTTAACTCGCATATATTAATTCCTTAGCATTGTTATTTGTTTGATTTTGTATTGTTTTTGTGTTTTCAGGTATTTAATAAAGATACAAGAAAAATAATTGATTTTGGGTTTAAAGCACAATTTGAGAAGACCTAGAAAATATGATTAAGCTTAACCAATCATAATAGAGGACATATATAATGTGGTTAAATTTAATCAAATCAAGGAAATGATTGATAAGCGCCGAATGTTGCACATTCAAGCCCCCTAACTCGCATATGTTAATTCCTTAGCATTGTTATTTGTTTGATTTTGTGTTGTTTTTGTGTTTTCAGGTATTTAATAAAGATGCAAGAAAAA
>VIBQ01000067.1:33045-104476 GCA_006937295.1 Carpinus fangiana | reverse complement strand
TTCAGAATCCAAATTTGAATCCAATCCGATTTTAGCTCCAATTTGATAAATTCCGATTTAATCCTTTCCACATCTTCTAGGTCTTCCCAATTTGTGCTTTAAACCCAAAATTAATGGTTTTTCTTGCATCTTTATTAAATACCTGAAAACACAAAAACAACACAAAATCAAACAAATAACAATGCTAAGGAATTAACATATGCGAGTTAGGGGGCTTGAATGTGCAACATTCGGCGCTTATCAATGATAAAATTGGAATTTCTCCAATTGGAGTCAAAATTGGATCGGATAGAATTTCAGATTCTGAACACGTCTCAGTATTTTGGCCATAACTTTCAGCTCAAATATCATATTAATGTGATTCTAGCAGCATTGGAAAGCTAATTTAAAATTCTATAAATCATGGTGAAATAGAATTTTCCTAAATCGGACTTCCGCTACACCAAAATCATCCCATACTAGAAGGAGGCAAATCTGGACGAATCATATTCTGATTTGTACATGGATTACTTCCTAATTTGACTAGAAAATTGAATTCCAAATTTTCTAGGTTTCCTAGAGCTTGTTTGCTCCCTATAAATAGGCCTCTAAGCTTCAAGAGAAGTGTACTTAGAGGCCTATTTATAGGAAGCAAACAAGCCCTCGAAGCCCTAGGAAACCTAAAAAATTCAAAATTCAATCTCTTAGTCAAATTAGGAAGCAATCCATGTGTAAATCGGAATAAGATTCGCCCAGATTTGCCTCCTTCTATTGCAGGATGATTTTGGTATAGCAGGAGTCCGATTTAGGAAAATTATATTTGAGCATGATTTGTATAATTTTGAATTAGCTTTCCAATGCCGCTAGAATCACCTTAATCCGATATTTGAACTGAAAGTTATAGCCAAAATACTGAGACATGTTCAAAATCTGAAATTCTATCCGATCTGATTTTGACTCCAATTGGAGAAATTCCGATTTTATCATTTCCTTGATTTGATTAAACTTAACCACATCATATATGTCCTCTATTATGATTGGTTAAACTTAATCATATCTTCTAGGTCTTCTCAAATTGTGTTTTAAGCCCAAAATCAATGGTTTTTCTTGTATCTTTATTAAATACTTGAAAACACAAAAATAACACAAAATCAAACAAATAACAATGTTAAGGAATTAATATATGCGAGTTAAGAGGATTGAATATGCAACATTCGGTGCTCATCAACGAGTTTACCGTGTGCGGCACACGTTTGGCTTGTTCCGAAGGACTCCTTTGGCTCATCTTGTCGTCATAGGGGAGAGCTACCAGGTTGGGAACTCCCCCTAGGTGGAGGCCACTTGGCTGGTAGCACACACCTTCTCTTAACTGTCCTTCGGTGTGCTTGCCATGCTGCCCTTGCGATCCGGCCGATCGTTGCTTCAATGACTCGGAGTTAAACATTTATTATTCATGAATGCACATATAACATTTTATATAATCTTGTAAGCTCATCCATATTTGTATAACATATCATGAAACCTTTATGAGCTCTTTCATTCATAATTGCATTCATGCATAACTCATAAAAATGAGATAATTGCAATACGTAAAATTCTTAAACCATGCAATATGATTGAGTAAAACTTTGCATTAAAAATATGAAAGGAAGTGCAATTGAAAATCATGTAAGTGAATTCTTTATAAAATCCCTAACATTTTTTCAAATTATTTATAATAAAAACTGTTGGGGTTTTTGGTGTTGTGTCCCCTTACCTGGCATCGCATGTCCTTAATTTGATTCGGCATCCAACTCACAATTCTTACAACAGAGTAAAAAGTACCTTAATCATCAATTCATTTATCATTAACATCAAACCTCACCATGCTTGATTTATAGCCTCTCATAAAATTCTAATAATCAACTCAACTAAGGCCTCAATAAAACATCCAAAATCATAAGACTATAATTAGTAGTTTAAGAAGTCTACCTAGCCATAATATCGCTCTCTTCCTAAGTCATTTAATTTAGCATTTTACTCCCAATATCAAAAGCTTATAAACATTTACAACAATTACTCTAATTATAACTAATCCCTCCAAATATCAATTCAAATATTCATACACTAGAAGCCCCAATTTAATTTTAGAAATTTAGCTTCATACTAAAATACCATAAAAAAAAAGAAAAAAAAAAATTACCTTAGGTTCTCATATTTTTCCTTCCCCTTCCTTTCTCTTTTTTCCTCTTTCTTCCTCTTCTCTCTTTCCTTTCTTTCTTCTCTTTTCTTCTCTCTTCTTTTCTCCTCTCTTTCTTTTCGTCCTCTTTTTCTTTTCTTCCTCCGGTTCTCACCCTCATCTCACGCTCACTTGAGCTGTGAGCAAATGGGGAAGAAATTGTCCCCTTTTATACTTGTTAGTAGCTGCCGGATGTGGGACACTTGTTCCCACTTGCCTTAAACTCCAGCCATACAATTGTCTAGTGAATTAAAAGTAGATGACACCTATGCCCATGTGTCCATGAGAAGAAGAGAGAACCATGCAGTACACCACCTACACAACAACGTGCCCATGAGAAAAATGAGAGAATCATGCCATCTAACACCTGTAATCAACGTGCTTTGCTATGATAAAAAAAATAAAAAATAAAAAAAAACCAAGTCTCCAACTATGCTCTAAGCTTGACAGCATAACATATGTGCTGTCAAGTTAGAAGGTAAAATACACTTAATTAAAGGTACCCATAATTTCACAATTAATTTCTAGCGAAGCTAAGCATGTATACTACAATATATCCAAAATTCGTGGCCTAATGAAATCATTAACCCGTCCCATTAATTCCTCAAATCTCCAGTACTTTACCTACTTGACAGATTAACCTATTAAACTTAAACAATTAATAACTCTTTCAATTTAACTCCAAATGACATGAGATTTGGCCTAAAATTTTCCTCATTCAAAGGCTCACAACATATCCAAAATCATAGCAATCCATAATTTTTTGATACCTCAAAAGTCCCTCGAAATTCAATGCCTCTGCTTGACCAAAATTCCTGTTTTGACACTTGCAACTTCTAAAAATCATAACTCCTTCTACAAGCGTCCAAAAATCATGAAACTACTTTTAAAATCTTCATTTCTCATCATTCTACTAGGTCTTTAAACATTTTTATTTAAGGTCACTTATTGAATTTTTTGGCATCCAAAACATTGTGACTTTTCTTTCAATAACCCACTAAAATTCAATTTCCACCATCTTTCACATTTAATCTATATTTTACTTATAAAATTGCAAATCCTCCTTATCCTTGATATTGAGATCACCTTTATTCTAGGGTATAAATTTCGGGGTATTACAGGCAACACCTCATTCAATTACTTACTCAAAATACAAGTTTACTTTTGTGATTAAATACTAGCTCATTTCATACTCGACCTATGAGGCTTACATACTAAGTCTTAAACTTACACCGTATTTGCGGCTTGTTAGGTTGTTTAAAAGGACCTTTAAGATGATAAGTCAGAAGTCTATTTTGCAGGATCCATATTTGATTAAAAATAATTGTACTTTGATTTGTAGCTCCTGATCTTGATTGATGATAGTACATGCATTGATGACTTATTTTAGTTAACTTGGATTTTTCATTTTTACATTCTGTTACAATTACTTTGAGTACGTTCAATGGGCGATACCTTCCAACAGTTACTAGTTAACTGGACTGGAGGGACTGCTAGTAAACCTACCAAGATGGTCGGTGCCAATTTTGGGAACGTTACACAATGTCCTCTTTAAATTACAAAAAAGTTATCAATGTCTCATCACAGTGTTTTTCAATGTACTGACTTGGTAATTGTGCTTTGTGGGCATAGCAAGTTCGGTGTTTTTGACTTCTTCTTTAACTAGAGAGGTTTGCATGATAGCCTTGCGGCCATGAACATGTTGGGAAGGGTGTTGGTGTATAGGGATGAGTTTGAAGGTGTGAAGCGGTGTCTGTTGTGCTGTGCACTTGGGGTTTGGTGCGGCCTTGGATTTTTCATTCTTTTTTCTTTTTTAACTTTTAGCTTTAATTTTTTTTTCTTTATATTTTATTGTAGGCAGTTTCATTATTGGGAAGATATTGACAACTTTTAATAGTTTAAGAGGTGTTATTCCAATTAAAAGTTAAGAGAGACATTATCAATTAAATAGTAGATTGAAATAGAATTTAGACTTTTTCCAAATAAATTACATTATACCCAACATACTCAATTCAAAAATAAAAAATAAAATAAATAAATAAATAGTAGATTGGAAGTGTCATATCAATAATTCAATATAATAAGATAGTCGTGCGATATATAATATTCTTTATAAAATAACCATTGCACTTATTGCAATTAATGAAGTGGCAGTGCAGGAAAGAAATGGCCTAAAGGTAAACTTCATTTTTTTCCCCTTAAGTAAATGCCATTTATGCACATCATCATCTCTCTCTCTCTAAAAGCCAAGAAGTGCCCTCTCCTCCTCCTCCCTTTATGAAGATTTTATTTATTTATTTATTTTTGCCTCGCTGAGGCTTTATCCATAGTTTTGTGTGACTTATTCAGCCTAAAATTGCAACCTTAGTGTCTAGGCTTCACCATGTCACTGATCTCCCTCTCAACCATGATCTTCGCCCCCTTTGCATCGATAGTTAGTTTTGTCAAAGTTTTCAAATTGGATTTCTTTAAAGCTAAACATGTTCTCCGAGCCTCCCATAGCCATTGGCCATTTTGCCTCTCGTCATCCGCCGGCCTTGTCCTTGTCTGTGTATCTTTTAGGAATTCAAGCAGGTTGAAGGATCTTAAGACAATCATATCCCTACCTGCTTGTTCTATTTTGATTCTTAAACAATTTTTAGCAGACTTTGTTGAGAGGTTATGTTATTTTATGATCAATTTTTTATTTTTTAGGGAAAAATCCATTTTACCCTATGAAGTTTTAGTGGTTTTTCAATTTGAACCCCAGAGTTTAAAAATTGGTAATATACATTCCTAATGTTTCAAAAATTTTTAATTTAGACATTCCATTACTAATTTCCGTCTAATTGGACGAAAATTAAAAAAAAAAAAAACCTTAGAGTAATTATGTAATTTCATAGATTTTCGTCCAATTTGGCGAAAATTAGTAATAGACTGTTTAAATTGATTTTTTTTTAAACATTAAGGGGGTTTATTGCCAATTTTTAAACTTAGGGGTTCAAATTGAAAAAACTCCTAAAACTTCAAGGGGTAAAATGGATTTTCTCCTATTTTTTATTTATATTTTTCACATGTAATTTTATTTTTGGGTCTGTTATTGGGAAGCATACCCAATTTTCAGTGTTTAATCCATGTATCATTTCCTTATTTGCTATAAAATTAAAAAAAAAAAAAAAAAAAAGTAAAACATTTTTTTCCCTTTTTACTTTATTTTTAAGGTAAATGTATAATAAGTCCATAAGTCAACCTTCTAAAATTTAAAACTCTTTAAGATTTCTTTTTTTTTTGAAAATTTACTACCTAAGTCAATCAAAATATCAATAAAATTCCCGCTGTCAAATTTTTTTAACTGCCATTACTCATTAGCTAGGATGAAACACATTGTTTTGCCATATCAGCATAACTAATTTTTTATTAATTTAATTTAAAATTAAACCTTAAAAAAAAAAAAAAAAAAAAAAAAAACTATCTCCGGCAACGTTGATGGCGAGGAAGCTTTACAGGGTGAAGTGGATTTCGTGCTTATTGACAAAATATTCTCAAATCCAAAACTCTTAAAATTGTTCTGAAATTTTGTCCCCATCGCAAGACAGGTTCCTCCCCATCGCAAAAAAAAAATCTTGCGAAAAGATTCACATGGGTCTTCTTTGCTCTTGAGCGGAGAAGTCGTTAAAAAATCTTGCTCTTGGGCCTTAATACTTCATAGCTGAAAGTCGTTAAATTTGGTCCATTTTGTTGAATTGGGTCTCCCTACTTATTATGTTCAATGATCTCTCTAAGAACTCAAGATCATAATTCTTTCTTTTCTTTTCTTTTTTTGGTTTTCGATAACTTTCAAAGAAACCCAAATCGGGGATACGGACTGTTTGGTAGCGAAGAGTAATCGAAGCGTTGGCCGTTTTGAATATCATTTGCTGCAACTGTTGTTGTTGATCTTCATGGCCGTTTTGAATATCCATTTGCTGCAACTTTCTGGGTCTCTGTCTACATCCATTAAAAGCAAAATCCACCAACCAACAAAAAAAGAAAAACAAAATAAAATAAAATAAAAAAACAAAAGAGAATGATGAGTACATCAACATTGAAATCCTTCGTGATTCTCCAGATTGTCAATAAGCACGAAATCCGCTTCCCCTGTAAAGCTTCCTCGCCATCAACGTTGCCGGAGATGGTTTTTTTTTTTTTTTTTTAGATTTAATTTTAAATTAAATTAGTTAGGCTGACGTTGCAAAATGATGCGTGTTGATGCACAGTTTTCCGATTGGTACGTGGCATGCTTGTTGGATCTCTGGTTCAAGTGCTCCAGGTATGAATTTACCTGCACAATGAAGAAGACAGTAGGATCGAAGAGACCGGGGTGAGCCGGCGGGGCCACTCCGATGCCTAAGTCAGTATTTTCCTGAGAGTAATGAGAAAACGACCAAAGCGTAAAGAGTGCTAGAGTTGCCTTACCAGAATGTGTGGAAGCGACTTGCATTATATAGGCATGGAGTGGTAGTCCTCTAACCAGTGACTAACTCTTCCCTGATTTTCTGCGAGACAGTTTGTTATCAGAGATTTGAGTAGTTATCCGTATCAAGATCTGACGAGATCAAAATAGGATTTGGTTGTTATGGCGCTTTAAATTTCGAATTCTTGCAGATAGTGTATCTGATTCCGTGGTTCTAGGTGCTTGGCATTTGAATTGGATGGATAAGATTGGGTCTTATGAATTCAATTTCTTAATCCCTAAATTCCAGGGCTTCGGAGGCCTCGGACTCGAAAGTCTCGAAGCTCTAGGATGCTCGAGGCCTGAGGCGCTCTCGGATCCTCGAGGCTTGAGACGTTCTCGGGTATTTGAGGCTTGAGACGCTCTTGAATCCTCGAGGAGGCGTTCTCGGGTATTCGAGGCTTGAGACGCTCTTGAATCCTCGAGGCCTGAGGCGCTCTCGGGTTCTGACGCAAGTGGGCTTCCACTTGGCCCAATGAACTGTTGGGCCTGTTCTGTAGAGTTGATTCATGACCCAACAATGCGTTTCATCCAAACTATAAGGACAGTTAAAAAAATTTAATCGACATTTCGATTGACTCAGAGAGTAAATTTTCAAAAAATAAAACTTAAAAAAAATTTAATTTTGAAAAACTAATTCAAGGAGATATTATATATTTTCGTTTATTTTTATTGAAAACTTTGGTGAGAATTCATTAAAATAAAACAAAAGGAATATAAAGTTGAAAAACATAAATAGTTCCTATTATAAAATTGAAAAGTATTGCCTGTTTTCAAAATATAAAATGAGCAAAATTATTTATTTATTTTGGATAGTTTGATTGCCATTTTCATTAATATTAGGTTTGCCGGAAAATATTTTCTTGAAAAATGATTATATATATATTTTTTCATTCTTAAGAAAACTCCTCTAATCAGGTTCGATAATAACTTGGCCAGGTCCTGCAAATTTTGATTGAGTCCAAGCAAAATCCTGACGAAGTTCCGATTGAGTCCTACAAGGTCTCAACCATGTCTTCAACTGAACGGGATCTCGATGAGGTATTGACAGTATCCTAGTTGGGTCCTAACAACGTCTTGATTGGGCATATCGATTCGATTTGAGAATGAGATGGTCAAAGTTAAAAAATGGTTTATAGTTTTAAAAAATGAAACAGTTTTCTAAAAATTAAAGAAAAATTTTTGGTTAAATAAAAAAAATTTTGGTTGACTATTATTTTTCGTAGTACCAAACATTGAAAAATATAGAAAATATTTTTTGAAAATTATTTTATGCTGAAATAAATGGAGCTTAAAGAAGAAAAGAAAAAAAGAGAGAAAAGGAGATAAAACAATTAATAAAAAATCTCAAACTATTTGAACGTGCCAAACACGTGTCTATAGTATAAAGAAAAGGACTACTAATTTTAAATTAAATTAGTAAAAAAATTAGTTATGCTGACGTGGCAAAACGATGTGTCTCATCCTAGCTAACGACAGTTAAAAAAAATTAATGGTAGAAATTTAATTGACATTTCGATTGACTCAAAAAGTAAATTTTTGAAAAATAAAACTTAAGAAATTTTTAATTTTGAAAGACTGGCTTAGGGACATATTATACATTTTCTTTATTTTTATTGAAAACTTTGGTGAGAATTCATTAAAATAAAGGGTTAAATATCTAATACCTCACTGGGGTTTCACAACTTTATTTTTTTTTTCTCAGGATTTGATTTTTATCATAGGAGGTCATTGTGGTTTTGATAAATGACCAAATTGATCATCTTGTCAGTTGACCGTTAGTTGACTTAACGGAAGTTTATGTGAACGAATGAAAATTTGACACCTGGCATAAGTGACCACGTCATCGTGACCATCTAATTAAATTTTTTATTTAAAAATTTTTTTAAAAAAATGGCCCAAGGGTATGGTCGAACCCACCCCCAGTGGGTACCGAGGGTGGCTTGGCTCCATGGTGGTGGCCGAGCCACCCCTGGTATCCACTGGGGGTGGGGTTCGACCACCCTCTTGGTGCCCAAGAGGGTGGCCGTAGCCACTCCCTTTTTTTTTTGTCTTTTTTTTTTTGACAAAATATTTTTTTTTTAATTAGGTGTCCACGTCATCGGTGATGACATGACCACTTGTGCCAAGTGTCAAATTTTTATTCGTCCACGTGTCAGTCTGTTAACTCAACTAATGGTCAACTGATAGAATGACCAATTTAGTCCTTTATTAAAACCATAGGAACTTCCTGTGATAAAAATTAAACCCTAATGGAAAAAAAAATTAAAGTTGTAAAATCCCAATGGGTTATTAAGTATTTAACCCTAAAATAAAATAAAAGGAAAATAAAGTTAAAAAAAAAACGTAAATAGTTCCTATTATAAAATTGAAAAAGTATTGCCCGTTTTCAAAATATAAAATGACCAAAATTATTATTATTATTTTTTGGATAGTTTTTTTTTTTTGGATAGTTTGATTGCCATTTTCATTAATATTAGGTTTGCCGGAAAATATTTTCTTGAAAAATGATTTTATATATATATATTTTTTCATTCTTACGAAACTCCTCTGATCAGGTCCGATAATAACTTGGCCGGGTCCTGCAAATTTTGATTGACTCCAAGCAAAATCCCGACGAAGTTCCGGTTGAGTCCTACAAGGTCTCGACCATGTCTTCAACTAAACGGGTTCTCGACGAGGTCTTGACAATATCCTGGTTGGGTCCTAACAACGTCTTGATTGGGTATATCGATTCGATTTGAAAATGAGATGCTCAAAATTAGAAAATGATTTATAGTTTTAAAAAATGAAACAATTTTCTAAAAATTAAAGAAGAATTTTTGGTCAAATAAAAAATTTTTTGGTTGACTATTATTTTTCGTCGTACCAAACATCGAATAATATAGAAAATATTTTTTGAAAATTATTTTATGCTGAAATAAATGGAGTTTAAAGATAAAAAGAAAAAAAAGAGAGAAAAGGAGATACAAACAATTAATAAAAAATCTCAAACTATTTGAATGTGCCAAACACGTGTTTTTTTTTTTTTTTTTAACATACAATAGACTACATTGTATTATGTTGAGATCCAAATATGTGTCTTTAGTATAAAGAAAAGGACTACAAATTTTAAATTAAATTAGTGAAAAAATTAGTTATGCTGACGTGGCAAAACTGTGCGTCTCATCCTAGCTAACGACAGTTAAAAAAATTTAACGGCAGAAATTTAATTGACATTTTGATTGACTCAAAAAGTAAGTTTTTGAAAAATAAAACTTAAGAAATTTTTAATTTTGGAAGATTGACTCAGAGACATATTATACATTTTTCTTTATCTTTATTGAAAACTTTGGTGAGAATTCATTAAAATAAAGGGTTAAATACCTAATACCTCCCTGAGGTTTCACAACTTTATTTTTTTTTCGAGGGTTTGATTTTTATCAAAGGAGGTCCCTGTGGTTTTGATAAATGACCAAATTGATCATCTTGTTAGTTGACTGTTAATTGACTTAACGAAAATTTATGTGAACGAATGAAAATTTGATACCTGGCATGAGTGACCACGTCATCGTTGCCATCTAATTATATTTTTTTATTTTTTAAAAAATGGGGGTGGCCGAGCCACCCCCGGTACCCACTGGGGATGGCGGCCACCCTCTTGGGCACCAAGGGGTGGCTTAGCCACCCCCTTGGCACCTCGAGGGTGGCCTAGTGCCAAGGGGGTGGCCGTAGTCACTCCCTTTTTCTTTTTCTTTTTTTGTAAAATTTTTTTTTTTTGAATTTTTTTGAATTAGGTGGCCACGTCATCAGTGATGACATGACCACTTGTGCCAAGTGTCAAATTTTTATTTATCCATGTGTCAGTTTGTTAACTCAACTAACGGTCAACTGATAGAAGGATCAATTTGGTCCTTTATTAAAACCACATGGACTTCCTATGATAAAAATCAAACTCCAAGGGAAAAAAAAAATTAAAGTTGTGAAATCTCAACAGGGTATTAAGCATTTAACCCTAAAATAAAACAAAAGGAAAATAAAGTTAAAAAAAAAAACGTAAATAGTTCCTATTATAAAATTGAAAAAGTATTGCCTGTTTTCAAAATATAAAATGACCAAAATTATTATTATTAAGGGATAATTACCTTTTGCCCCCTTGAACTACAGTACATTGACACTTTCCCCCCATAAACTACCAACTATGACACTTGATCCTATCAAACTACCATCTTATGACACTTTCCCCCTTCCATCAGTCAAAGGGGTTAAATCTAACGGTCAACTATTTTAAATTTTTTTCCTTCCATTTTTGCTCTCACTTCAGATCAATAAAATGACGCTTATATCCTCATAAACTCCCATCCAAAAATCTAAAGTGAAGGCAAAAATGGAAGGGAAAAAATTTAAAATGGCACATGCAAGTCACATTACCGTTAACTGTTAGTTTTAACCCATTTGATTAACGAAAAAGGAAAAAAATGTCATAAGATGGTAGTTTAATGGGGTCAAGTGTCATAGTTGGTAGTTCATGGGAGAAAAGTATTAAGGCACTGTAGTTCATGGGGGTAAAAGGTAATTACCCCTTATTATTATTTTTTTGGATAGTTTTTTTTTTTTTTTTTTTTTTTTTTTTTTTTTTTTTTGTGGATAGTTTGAGTGCCATTTTCATTAATATTAGGTTTGCCCGAAAATATTTTCTTGAAAAAAGATTATATATATTTTCATTCTTACGAAAACTCCTCCGATCAGTCTGATAGTAACTTGGCCGAGTCCCGCAAATTTTGATTGTGTCCAAGCGAAATCCCGACGGAGTTCCGGTTGAGTCCTACAGGGTCTCAACCATGTCTCAACTAAACAAGGCCTCGACGAGGTCTTGACAATATCCTGATTGGGTCCTAACAATGTCTTAATTGGATATATCGATTCGATTTGAGAATGGGAGGCTTAAAGTTAGAAAATAGTTTATAATTTTAAAAAATGAAACAATTTTCTCAAAATTAAAAAAGAATTTTTGGTTAAACAACAATTTTTTTGGTTGACTAATATTTTTCATCGTACCAAACATGATCGAAAAATATTGAAAATTATTTTATGCTGAAATGAATGGAGTTTAAAAAAAAAAACTTGAAAAAAAAAAAAGAAAAAAAAAAAGAGAAAAGCTATGCCCCTCCTTTTAATTCGCTGTTTCTCTCTCGTTTTCCATCTGGATCTGATTTCAAGCAACTCACTCCTCAGATCTCTCCCCCTTCACATTTTCCCTTTTCTTTCGCTGTACAGCTTCACTTTCGTTCCGTACAAATTTCAAAATCAGATCAAAAAAGAGAAATAAATAAAAATGGCGGCGATCGCAGTGCACAAGTTCGCTCAGTGCATCACATGCCATGCTTGGAGCCCCGACCTCTCTAGTAAATGCTACTACTCTTCTCTCTTCTACTACAACTCCTTTTGCTTGCGTTGATTTTTGTTTTTGTTTTTTTTTTTTGTAACATTTATTATTATTATTTATTTTTTTCATTCTGTTTGGTTCCCGAGAAAACGTAGGAAAAGAAAATCAGGTCATGGATCCAATCCGTTTCGTTTTTACAGTGGGAATTTGATGATTGAGTTGTTTTTAGCAAGGAAATGGATAGTTTTTGTTGTGTCCGTGGATTTAGATGGTGATCCATTGCTTAATTTGTGCACTCTTGGGGGCTCCTGTTTATTTGTGGGAGCGTATTGTGAATAGGCGAGAGGCTTAGCTGGCTTGAATTATTCTACTACATTATAGTCTGACATATTTAGATTAACTGTCAATGGTTGGTTCTGGTTGATGATTGTCGATTGAGGTGTTTTCACCTAGAAAATTGATGGATTTAGACAATCGTTTGTTGTTTTTAACCTGGTGCACTGTTTGGTTCCTGATAAATTGTGGGGAAGATTTGCGAAGTTTTAGAGTTTTTTAGCTTGGTTAAATTATTCTACACGGCTTAATTCAGGTATTTATTTTGTAGTTTCGTTAATTTAGTTACTAGGAACGAACAGGGTTATGATCTGACATTTTAGTCTGGTCTGCAAGGGATAATTTTGTAGCACTTACTGTGCATTTTGGGTATTTGGCTTTACATATTCAAATCTCTGAATATGAGTTATGATAGAATTATTGGACTTGTTTTTATTTGCATAAGGATGGATAGGAAATTATGGATATGGTACTAGTGTTGTACCGAATGGTAAAACAATGTTATAAAATTACTGAGCTTGAGAGATTTTTTTTTTTTTTTTTTTTTTAATTTTTATAAATAATAACCAGTCTTATTAAGAATAAGACACCCCAAAGTACACCGGGAGTATACAAAAGGATTACCTAACTAGAAAAAGAAAAAATGCAAGAAAATCATTATAGCTAATCGACACCGGGAAGACATACGCAATAGTCCAAATGTACAAAGTATGAAAACAAGAGGATAATATGTCCTCCAAGGACCTTTCCAAGTCCTCAAAGCGCCTATTATTTCTCTCCCCCTATAAACACCAAAAAAGGCAAGTGCACCATCACAATCACATGTCGCTTCCTGAGGTTATCTAGGGTCAGAATTTTGCCCAAGGCTGCCAACCACACAAAGAAGATTGCCCTCAGAGGAGCCTGCGTTCGCCACATACTCTTCCAAGGGAATCACCTCCCTTCGGTACATGCCAAGGATAAAAAGAGGAGCTTGACCTTGAAAAGGCCTCTTTTTGAGGATAACCACCACAATCTATCTTCACACCCTCATCTCACTCTGTTTGAATGCAGCACCTGGAAAAAAGAGGCAATTACATCCACCTCCCAATCAGCCTCTCTAGAAAAGCTTACATTCTACTGATTGGAATCACTCAGCACCTCCAAATTCGCCGCAATTGAGGCATCCTTCGCACAAGCAATACCAAATAAACTTGGAAAAGCTATCTTGAGAGTTGTATCTCTACACCACACATCATACCGAAAGCTAACCCTAGTCCCATCCCCCATCGCAAATCTCGTAAGGCCTTTGAAAGTATCCCACCCTTTCCTAATATTCTTCCATATTCCCACCCCAAAAGCTCCTTCAGGCTCCAAAGAACACCATCCTCCCCATAAACTACCAAACTTTGAATCTACCACAACTCTCCATCAAGCATCTCTCTCCAATCCATAATTCCACAACCATTTCCCTAGAAGAGTGTGATTGAACACCATTAAGTTTCTAATACCCAACCCTCCCTCTTTAATCGGAGTGCAAACCTTCGACCAGTTCACCAAGTGGCACTTGAACTCTTCACCTAAACCACCCCATAAGAAATTGCGCTGTAACTTCTTAATGCGCTTAGCAACACTCACCGGAATGGGGAAAAGAGACATATAATAAGTAGGCAAGTTAGCGAGAGTGCTCTTGATAAGCGTGACCCTACCACCCTTCGACAAATATAACCTCTTCCAACTGGCAACAGAAGTTCTAGCTTCTCGATAATTCCACCCCAAATATGCTTTGCCTTATAAGAGGTCCCCAATGGAAGACTGAGGTACTTTACTGGCAAAGTGGCAACCCCACACCCTAGCATAGCATACTGGCTAAAATTCCCACATGCTCCACATTCCTCACTGGAATTAACACTGACTTAGCCAAGTTAACCTTCAAACCATAGGTAGCTTCAAACAACAAAAAAAACTTTGCAAATAGCGCAACTGGGCGGGCATAGTATTGCAAAAAGTCAAGGTGCCATAAGCAAACAGGAGATGTGGAAAGAAGTATTACCGACCTTGAAGCCTTCTAACAACCCCCCATGAGCCACCGCGACAATCATCTTGCTCAAAGCTTCCATCACAAAAACAAACAACAACAAAGATAGGGGGTCCCCTTGTCTTATTCCCCTGGAGTTGCTAAAAAAACCATTAGGTGAAGCATTGACCAGAATCGAGAACCGCACCGATGAAATGCAATGTGCTATCCATGAGCACCAAATCCCCCCAAAGCCACACCTCCTTAGCAAATACAACAAAAAATCGTAATTCACATGATCATAAGCTTTTTCCAGATCCATTTTGCAAATAACCCCTTGCTCCACAGATCTCAACCAGCAATCAATGCATTCATTAGAAATCAAAATAGGATCTAGAATCTGCATACCCTTGATAAAAGCACTTTGCGACTTGGAAATAATCTTATCCAGAACGACCTTTAATCTATTTGCTAAAACCTTGGCTATGATCTTGTAGATACCTCCCACAAGGCTAATCGGCAGAAGTCTTTGAGTTGATAGCACCGGGAATATTTGGAATAAGCGGGATAAAAGAAGCATTGAGGCTCTTTTCAAACATCCCTCCTGCATGAAAAGCTCAAAACACCTTCATAATATCCTCACTCACAACCTCCCAACAAGTTTGGAAGAAAGCCAAAGAAAACCCATCGGGGCCTGGCGCCTTATTGCCATTCATCTTAAACACTACCTTTCTTATCTCATCCTCTTCAAAGTCTTTCTCCAACCAACTAGCCTCTGCCTCCGAAATGGAATCAAAGGAAATACCATCTACCATAGGCCTCCAATTGGATTGCTCAGTAAAAAGCTTTTGATAGAACTCAATAATGTGCTCACTAATCTCGGCCGGATTTGAAGAGGGGTTGTCTCCAATCATGAGGGTATCAATAGAGTTGTATCTTCTATTAGAGCTGGCTATGGAATGAAAGAATTTAGTGCCCTTATCACCTTCCTTCAACCACATTACCCTAGATTTTTGCCTCCAACTCACCTCCTCCATAAGGATACACTTCTCTAACTCTCGAACCACCTCCGCCTTCCTCCTAAACTCCTCCTCATCCAGGGCCCTACTTTCTTCGTGCACATCAAACACCCGGAGATCTTCAAGAAGATTCCGCTTATTCCTACCAATGTTGCCAAACACCTCCTCATTCCAAGTCTTCAAATTCATCTTTAGGGCCTTGATCTTGCAAGCAAAAACAAAACTCAGCGTACCTTGGAACACATAGGAATCCCACCATTGTTTCACTAGGGCCACAAACCCTTCCGCTTTAAGCCACATATTTTCTAATTTGAACGGCTTTTTCCCCCTTAACACATCCCCTAGCTCCAGAATGATTGGGAAGTGATTCGATCAAAGTCATGAAAGCCTCTTCTGCCTAACCCCTAGAAACTAGGCTTCCAACTCTGGGGAAACAAGAAACCGATCAATCCTTGACCACAGAGGACGATCATTAGAAATCAACCAAGTATAAGAACCCCCAACCAGAGGAAGGTCCATTAGCCCTTGCTTAGAAATAAAATCAGAGAATTCCATCATAGCAGAATCTAGGCGAGCTCCACCTGATAGTTCACTAGGGAACCGAGTTACATTAAAATCACCCCTGATACACCACGGTATGTTCCGCCTACTTAGAACGCCCGCCAACTCCTCCCAAAGGAGCCTTCTATCCCTATCTAGGTTCAGACCATACACCCTTGCAAAAGCCCAAACGGAGGGATCCACAACATTTCTAAAAGACACCGCCAAGGTATAAGCCCCTACACAAACATCAACCTTCTCCACCACCCTAGTATCCCACATAATCAAAATACCACCCGTGGCCCCACTAGAATCTAAACAACACCAATCCACATGACTCCACCCCTATAAGCTGCGGACAATATTACAAGACATACTTTGAAGCTTGGTTTCTTGAAGGCATACAATATCTAACTTCCAATCTCTGAGCATATTACTCACCCTCAAACATTTATCCCTTTTGTTCAACCCTTTCACATTCCAAGAAAGAATGCTTAGCTTCATAAAGAATTTGAGAGAATTTGACTAACTATATAGCGCCGAACCTTTGTTCAGTATGTTAAAATTCTTGAAAATAATGAATCATATGCTGATTTGCTGCCCTAGCTACTTTTGCATTGATGAGGAATAGAGAGAAGGAGCATAAGAGGCTAGCTGCTATTGTTGCATAGTTGTTCTTCTTGTTGTCTTTCTCTTTTTTTTGGTTAACCAACAATCTACTACCTTAATTAATTCACAATTCTTGACTGCAATTGAATGACGGATGAAGAAAATATGGTAGGGTTTCTATCATAAACAAGTCTTCCACCTATTCCTCATATAGTTGCAATTGGGTTTGTGATACAATATCTTCTACTGGTTCCCCCAACACCCCCATCTAATAATCATAATAATAAAAATAAATCACGTGTTGCCTCATTGCATTCATACCCATCGCCAATAATTGCATGTCTTCACCACGTGTTCCACTTTGTGCCATGGTAGGAAAGTAGCGAGGCTCTGATACCAACTGATGCAACATAGTATGTGGAAAGTTGAATGTGCAAACACTAAACTCACAACTCTTCTATAAAACCTAGGAAAATTCTAGGAATTATAGGAAAAATAAGGAAATACTCTCGCAAGAGTGTTTCTTATTGATAAAACCAAATAACATTCAAAATAATCAACAACCGGTCAACCAGGTGTTTAAATAGAGTTAGAGCTTTAACCTTGAAAGAAAAATTACGAACTATCATTTATTAAAAATAAGCACTTCTTGCTTGAGCCAAGGTTGTGTGAGTATCTTGCGAAATCTTTGTCCCGTGAAACTTTCTGATTGCCATCTGTAACATCTCGCTCGAACACTTGTCGGGCGAATCTTGCATGGAAGTCCTGCTGGCATCTCACTCTAGCGATCATTGAGCAAGGGTTGCATGAGATCTCTGTCTCCTGCAGAATCGTCTTTTGACACTTGAGAAGCTTTCCTCCCTGCTCAATGTTCTTCAGGAAGCCACTTGCAATCTGGGCTGCATCAAAACCTGTATATGCATATGAGGTGTTTCCTTACATTATATACATATGAGGTGGTTCCTTGGTCTTTATATATGTTTCTGACCCTTGCAAAGAATGGTAAATATTTCTTTTCCCTGAATTTTTTGAATTACTACATAAGCTGGTTGGCTGAACTTTAATAGAGGAGTTTCTTGATAGCATGGAAGAATTTGGCTATTTTTGCTTCAACTTTACTATTTCTTCCATTTATTTTCCAGGTGCTATTTTTTATTTTAAACTTTGTAAAGACTTACTTGTACTAGGGCCTTAGTATACCATGACTTTTATTCAAATCCCTGGACTGGAGTTTTTCTAGCCTTAATTTTCTTTTGGTCGCATATTGCAGTGCTTTAATATATTTTGTTTCTTATTATTGTTATTTATTATTATTATTATTTTTTGTAGTGGTTGCATTTTGTCCCAACAGTACTGAAGTTCATATCTATAAATTGTTGCAAGACAAGTGGGAAAAGGTGCATGTTCTTCAAAAGGTACTCTGTTCAAAAAATTTCACTCAGTAGAAAAGACTGTTTTACATTATTTATGTTGCAAAGAGTTGACAGCTATTCTGTTTTACTACTATATCAAGTATGGGGAGAAGATGTTTACATCTTGAATTGAGCGTAACACATGGCCTCATGGCCAAGGTTGGTGTTTTATGTTTTTTGGTTGCACCATTTTGCTGATAGAGACACAAAGCCTTTGCCTTGCTTGGTCTTAGTGTGGAAGGATCTTAAATAGAAATATGATACCCTATTGATTGCCCTCTTCCTTTAATGGTGCTAAATTTGTCTTTGCTGTGATGGAAGGACTTCATGCTCCTTTCTTCTCCTTGATCGATAATATCTTTGTTATTTAACAGAAAGGGTTTACAAGCATGTGTAATAAGATATAGAAGTTATGATATGCAAGTGGAGTCCAGGGCGTTGAGTTCTTGCGACAAACCGTGGAGACGCGGTCGTTTCAAGTGGGGGAGACCTCCGAGGCAGGGGCACCGCGCGTAGAGGGTGCGGTTGGGTTGACGTCGCCGTTGCCGTCGATTTTGGGCAAGTTTGAATGGGTTCGCAAGGTGGGTCAGTCAGAAGTGGAAGAGGCCGTCCTGGGTTCGTCGTCGAAGGAGGAATGCGATTCGGAGTTGGGTTTGGGTTTTGAGGCCCAGGGATTATATGAGGTGGGTTCCTCCTCTCAGATGGCGCCGGCAGTGGAGTTTGGACGTCTTGGTCAGTTTGGCGAGCCTGGAGGTTCGACGAAGCTTATGGTTGTGAAACCTGGAGGAAACGGGGATTTCCGGTGTGTGTCTGGAGGGGTAGAGCTGTCCACAGAATCTTCTCAGAGGCTGATGGGGGGTGAAGTTATTGAGGTGGCTACTCATAAGGAAGCACAGGTTAGGGGTTGGTGCCTTGGCAATTTGGGGATTCGGTTCTGGATATTTTTTTGGATAATGTTGACAGCAACGGGCATGTTGTTGATGTGCTGACTCCCTGTGCTAAAACGTCTTTGGTGGATTACCGGTATGTGCGAACTGAAGGGGATGGGAGTTTTTCTCTACCTCTACAGAATAATTCGTTAGGGCTGGAAATGGTGCTCTATGCGGATGGGGAGCCAAGCCATGGAGGTTGGTGGTGGGGATGGTTCTCAGGAGACAGACAAGGAGGTAGAGCTCATCATGGCTTTTTCTCAGATTGTAGGTGTTTCCTACGATGGTTACATAGAGAAGCTCAGGGTGGCTTTCGCCCACATATTGGCTGGCAAGCCAACTAAGGCAGCTAAGAAAAATGTGGGGGGAGGTTAGTGGGGCAGAAAAGGTTTGAGAGAACTTGTCAATCTCATTACTACGGTTAATTACGAGGGTGGAGGTGGAAGTGTGACTCGTAGCAGAGGTAAAGGAAGGGGGAACCGCATTGTGTTATGAAGTGCAACATTGTATCTTGGAATGTAAGAGGGCTTAACTGCCCGGATAAGAGGTTGATGGTAAGGAATTTGCTGCGTCAATGGAGGGTGGACATAGTTTGTTTGCAGTAGACCAAGTTAGAGCTCATCTCTAGAAAGGATGTTATTAGTTTGTGGGGTTGCTGCTATGTAGACTGGTGCTATGTGGCTGCCTCTAGTGCTGCTGGGGGTATTTTGTTGATGTGGGACAAGAGGGTGGTTAATAGGTTAGATATGGAAGTGGGGGAATACGTTGCGGCTTGCTCCTTCAAGAATGTAGTGGATGATTTTGAGTGGGCTTTTGCAGGGGTGTATGGTCCTAATGGGGATTTCGATAGATGTCGTTTATGGGATGAATTGGTGGGATTGATGAGCTGGTGGGATTAACCTTGGTGTGTTGGGGGTGACTTCAATGTCATTAGGTTTCCAAGTGAGAGGTCCGGAGGGAGGCGAATAAGTGCAGCGATGAGGGAGTTTTCGGACTTCATTTTCGAGAGAGGCCTCATGGATCTTCCTCGTACCGGGGGCTTGTGCACTTGGTCCAATACCCGGTCTTGGTCTAGAATTGACCGTTTCTTGATTTCGCCGGATTTGGAAGCGAGATATCCAGAAGCTCTCCAAAAGAGACTCCTTTGCCTGTCTTCGGATCACTTTCCCATTGTGTTGGCTGTTGGAAGGAACAAGGGGGGAAGGAAATCTTTCAAGTTTGAGAACATGTGGTTGAAAGAGGAGGGGTTTGTGGAAAGGGTTAGAGGCTGGTGGGGTTCATACAATTTTCAAGGCACTCCTAGCTTTATTTTGGCCAAAAAGCTCAGGGCTCTTAAGGGGCACATCATTAATTGGAATAAAACAGTGTTTGGCAATGTTGGTGCACTCATTAAGGAGAGGGTGGATGAGCTGAAGGCTCTAGAAATTACTGCAGAAGGGGGAGGATTAAGTGAGGAAGAAAGGGAGAGGAAAATGCAGCTTTGTAGGGATCTTGAGAGAGCTCTTTTGCAAGAGGAAATCTGTTGGAGACAGAAATCCAGAATCAAGTGGCTTAAGGGGGGTGACAAGTGTACTAAATTTTTTCACTTGATGGCTAATTCTAATAAGAGGTATAATGCCATTGATTCGCTCCACATCAATGGTGCTTTGTCCTCCAATCCGGAGGCCATTAGAGAGCATGCAGCTAATTACTTTGAGTCCATGTTTGCTGAAAACATGTCTTGGAGGCCTAAATTGGATGACTTGGAGTTTGAGTCTTTGTTCGAAGATGAAGCTGCCTCTCTTGAAGCCTCTTTTATGGAAAAGGAAGTGAAAGATGTGATATTTGGTATGGATGGGAATAAAGCCCCAGACCCGGATGGTTTTTCTTTGGCCTTTTTTCAAGCATGTTGGGAGGTGCTGAAAAAAGATATCATGGCCGTGTTCTCTGATTTCCATGCTCGCGGCAAGTTTGAGAAGAGTTTGAACTCCACTTTTATTTCTCTCATTCCTAAGGTGTCTGGGGCAGCGGAGCTTAAGGATTTTCGCCCCATTAGTCTTGTAAGTGGGATCTACAAGATTATCTCTAAGGTCTTGGCTAATAGATTGAGGTTGGTGATGAGCAGGATTATTTCCACACCTCAGAATGTTGTTGTCAAGGGCAGACAAATCTTGGATTCGGTGCTTATTGCCAGTGAAAGCTTGGACTTCCGTCTTAAGTCAGCAGAACTGGGGTTGCTTTGCAAGTTAGACATGGAGAAGGCTTATGATCATGTTAGCTGGGATTTCTTATTATATATGCTTAGGAGATGCGGGTTTGGGCAGAAATGGTGTTCTTGGATTGCTTACTGTATCTCTATGGCCTCGTTCTTAGTTTTGATCAATGGTTCGTCGGCTGTTTTCTTCAACAGCTTGAGAGGGGTGAGGCAAGGTGACCCCCTCTCCCCATTCCTCTTTGTGATTGTGATGGAAGCCTTTAGTAGAATGGTTAAGGCCTCGGTTGATCATGGTCTTTTCTCGGGTTTTGTTGTGGGTGATAGGGGGAGTGAGCAGGTCCACATTTCACATCTTTTGTTTGCAGACGACACGTTGGTGTTTTGTGGGGCTTCTCGGGTGCAGGTGCAAGCCATTAGAGATTTGCGAGTTGGTCTCTGGGCTTAAGGTCAATTTGGCCAAGTCGGTTCTCGTGCCGGTTGGTGAGGTGAGCGTTGTGGTTGCCTTGGCAGAGATTTTGGGTTGTGAAGTTGGTTCTTTGCCTATTACCTATTTAGGCATGCCTTTGGGGGCTCGGTTTAAGGACAAGGCGTGCTGGAATGGGGTGGTGGAAAAGACAGTGAGAACTTTAGCCAGCTGGAAGAGGTCATATCTCTCTAAGGGAGGTTGGATTGCTCTCATAAAAAAGTACTTTGTCCAATCTCCCTACTTATCTCTTGTCTCTTTTGCCTATCCCAGCTGCGGTGGCGAAGCGCATTGAGTCGATTCAAATTGGCTTTTTATGGGGAGGTATGGGTGAGGAATTCAAATTCCACCTTGTGAATTGGCGGAAAGTCTGCTCTCTAGTTCGGGAAGGGGGTCTAGGCATTCGTAACTTGAGATGCTTCAATCTCGCTTTACTTGGTAAGTGGTTGTGGCGGTATGCTAGTGAACTTGGAGCTTGTTGGAGGAAAGTGGTGGAGGCAAAGTATGGGTCGGAGAGAGGGGGGGTGGCGTTCCAAAATTGGAGCGGGGTCTCATGGAAGGGGTTTGTGGAAGTTTATTAACAAGGAATGGCACCATTTCTCCAATCATATTAGACTAATTCCGGGTGATGGGTCTAGAATCAGCTTTTAGGGGGAGGCGTGGAGTGGCAATTTGCCTCTCTTGGAGGTGTATCCGGGGTTGTATAGTTTGGCTAGCAACAAGGAGGCTTCCATCGCGGATAATTTTGATTTGGTTAGTGGTTCTCGCTAGTGGAATATTAGTTTTGTGAGATCTTTGAATAATTGGGAAGTGGATGATTTGGCGTCACTCTACAGCCTCTTGTATTCTTATAATTTGGGAGGTGGGGTTGACAAAATTTGGTGGGTTCCGAATAGGAAGGGAAAGTTTGAGGTGATATCCTTCTATAGTATTTTTACTTCGTCGGTCAGTTGCCCATTTCCTTGGAAGAGTATTTGGCGTACTAAAGCCCCTCCGAGGGTGGCGTTCTTTGTGTGGTCGGCTGCTCTAGGCAAAATTCTTACCTTGGACAATTTGAGGAAGAAAAATATGGTGTTGGTCAATAGATGTGGGATGTGCAAGAAGGAGGAGGAATCTATTGATCATTTGCTTCTTCATTGTGAGAGTGCCCAATTTTTATGGAACGCCTTTTTCAGTCGTTTTGGCTTGGCTTGGGTGATGCCTTGGGTGGTTGTGGACCTTTTGCATTGTTGGTGGTCGGGGGGTCGTCCTCGCAGCGTTGTGGTTTGGAAAATGGTTCCGCTTTGCATCATGTGGTGTCTGTGGTCCGAGAGGAATGAGAGATTTTTCTAGGATTCCGAAAGGAGCTTGGAGGATCTTTTACATTTCTTTTTAATACTCTTTTCACTTGGGCGGCAGCTTGGCTGGCCCCTATTGTGATTACCTTCTCTGAATTTCTTTCTCTCTTCTCTAGCCCCTCTTAGGTGTTCTCTTGTATACTTCCTGTGTACTAGGATTGCGCCCATCTGCACTTTTTCTATAAATCATTACTTATCCAAAAAGATATGCAAGTAATATCATATTGAGGTCCCACATAGCCTTTTTTTTTTTTTTTTTTCTTGTATTGCTCAGCAAAAAAAAAAAAACGTCATACACTGGAAGTATGATATATTATTAGAAACCTCACAAACCCAGGTTTTTATCATTTATAATATATATATTTTTTGATAAGTAATAATCAAGTTTTATTAAAAGCATAAGGTGCCTGTACGTACACTGGAAGTATGCAAGCGGAAACACCTAACTAAAAAAAGAAAAAAGACCCACCCAAAACCCAACACAAGAAACCCCACAAACCCACCCAAAATCCCTTAAAAACAAACACCCAAAGAAGCCAAGCTAACCCACAAAAAGCCCCATTGAAACACCCTACAGCCCTTAAAACCCACACGGGGCGCTACAACACAATGGTCTTGCCCTTCCTTCTCTGAGAAGGCCTGCTAGCAATACCGTAGTTAATGGAGCTTTCTAAGTTTAACAGCTCTCTCTTGCCCTTAGTCTTAGGCTGCACGACCTTTATCTCTCGTAGAAAATTCTCTTTCACCTCATTCAGCAATGCCAACTTCCGATCCTCCTCATCGCCATCCCACACCCGATCCAACAGATTGGGGGCTAGCTCCCCCTCGTGTGCTACCTGATTTGCCCGATGATAATTCTCTTCCATTGCCTGCAAGATCACCATATGCGGCTCATTGTCCTTTACACCTTCCCTCAACCACTCAATCAGCCACTTCTGGGATTTGGTTAGACCACACAGTTATGGTGTCAAAAGTACAAACCCCCAAAGACAACTCAGTGGCTCTATTAAACCCGAGAACAACCTGTTCAGACCCTTGCGAACAAGAACCCGTAACAGACCCATCCAACCCAGCTTCGACAGGAGGCATGGTTGTTGCCGAAGCTGCCGGAACCAGCATCACCTCCGGTGAGACATCCCTTGCACCCACCCAAAAAGGAAGGAGAACTTGGAGACAAATGATGCGTCCACGAAGATGGAACCTGAGAAGATGGAAGCCACGGTGATTTCTGTATCTCTACTGGTGGCAGAAGCTTCCTATAAGGTTGATCGGAAACACGTTCCGGCGGATTAGACGTCCTCGTCGATCCAGTAGCCTTTGGTGACCAGGATGTGATAATTACCGTCGAAATCTAAACCGGAGGAAGAAGAAAATCGGGATCCGAACCTGGATTTGAACAGATACCCAAAGAACTCAGATTCGATGAAGCCTTCTTCAGCATGGGCTTCAGCCTAGCCCGGTGATGTAGGACGATATTTACCTTTATTTTTGGTAAAAACGAAAATAAGGAAAAAATAAAAAATAATATTGAAGCAGTGCCGCTTAATCAAAATTTTACCTGTTCTTAGACAATGGAAGTACAAAAGGAAAGATTATCTTTCTTTTAGCCTGCGAGCTTGTTTTTAATTTTTTGGGTAGAAGACGAAGACGCTTTTTCTTGTAGAATCAAAGACGCTACTCTTTGATTAGTTACCTTAGTCTTTCGCTACGTCACCAGTTTGCCACCCTTTTCCAACCCGGCCCCAAAGGATAACTTGGGCTTCAAGTGCAGCCTAATATGTCTAGATCCAGAAGAAGAAGCCCGATCCAAAGTAGCCCTAACCCACTTTAGAAGTTTCCTCCACAGGCCAAATAACCCTAGCTTCTTCTTCCATAGCTCGCCACCGCCATGAGTCCAGCCAAGCTTCCTCTTCTTCTTCATTGGCCTAGTCGATTGGGCTTCCAAATCGAAGCAGTTCACCGCCATTCTCTCAACTTCCACGTCTCTACATGACTCCACCGGAATCAGATCCAGCCCACGCACCTCCCCATGATGGACATACTCGTGCACCACCTTCGCGGAGGGCGTGGTGCACCCAAGTACAAAACTGGAAAAAAGAAGCTCTTTCATGGCTTCAAAGAAAGCCATAACTTTGCTTAGTTCCCCAGCAAATCTACCCCAACCCCGCACTTCTCGGCCTTCAGGCACCACTATAATGTTCCTCCGGCCACCTTCAGTTTGAGTCGAAACCACCAAAAACCGGCCATCTAGTGAGAACCTTCGAGGCCTCTTGATTGGAATTGATGAAATCTTCTATTCTATCGGTTTGCATCACCTCTTCCATCGTCATTATCAACCAAGAAACACTACGAGGACTCAAAAAGACAGGCTCTAAAAAACCTTTTTTCCTTTCCTCAACGCTGAGCTCCGGCTTGCCTACCTCTACCGAGAACAAGAAGGCTTTGGCCTCCACGAAGAAGCAAGACTCCATCGTGGAGGCCAAATGCTCAGAGTCGACAATTCGACGCTATCCCCTAGCGGTACGCGTTAACATGTGCCACCGTTAATGCGAAAAACCAGGAAAAAATAGAAAGACGAGAGGAGAGAGAACGGAGCGTTTTGTTGTTGTCGTGAAGTGCTTCTAATGATCAGTTTAATATTTCTGAATATTTATAAAATTTTGATGAAAACATTGTGTGAATGTCATAATTTTTTTTTTTTCCATTCTGTCTGAAACAGCATGACCAAATTGTTTCTGGGATAGACTGGAGTGCAAGTTCAAACAGGATAGTTACCGCATCTCATGATCGAAATTCGTGAGTACCTATATGATTTTAGATATTTGTTATTTGTATTTAGGTGGAGAGGTTTTCATATCAGTCCCTCTCTCTCTCAAGCACACACATAATGTGTCTTACTTTTTTTATTTGTTCCCCCCTACTTATAAAAAGAATTCATTTAACTAGTTATTTATTAAATTCTGCTTCTAGATATGTGTGGAACCTTGAAGGATCAGAATGGGTACCAACCCTTGTTATTCTTAGGCTGAACCGTGCTGCACTTTGTGTCCAGTGGAGTCCAAAAGGTATTGTAGTATTTCTCTTCCTCCTTATTTCTTTCATTGGTTCTTACATTTCTTAGTGTATTGACTTTTTTCATACCATCAGGTTCCTCAGGATAAAAATTATATGCACCATTTACTAGAATGAAGTGCCCAGACTTGGGAGAATAAAAATGATTGGCCTTCTGACCTAAGATATATTCATTTGATACATTGTTGGCAGGGTATTAGATATATAATTTGCTTAGTTTAACTCTTTTGAGGGTTAACAATATTTCCAGTGAACTTCTGGCATGTTAATTATGAAAATTATGGACTATCCGAAGCAGGTTTCTATAACTTGTGAAGGCAAAAGACATATCATGGCCGAAATCACAGAGTTGGATAATATAGCCGATGCGTACACCTAAAGAAAAAGTACTTAAAAAAGAAACGTATAGGTTGAACCTATTACCTCATGTTGGTCACAGTTTATCAAGAAAATCTGTCTGTGTGTCCTAATATTTGAATGTTAGCTTAATTTGGCTCCTGGACATATGCAGATATACCTGCCTTCAGATACACAATTGAGGTCCATGCATCATTGTTTAATGCCAAAGGGCATGTAATATAATGTTTGTGGTATTGCGAGCATTGGTTGCTACTATTATGATTGATATGACTCATGGTTTTGCAATGGACTTACACGTTTCATAAAACATATCTATACGTGCATAGACCTGCTGCTGTTTTGCTTTGTCAAAATCAGCAATAGAAAACTTTGAAATGTGTCTGTTCTAATATTTTGGAAGTTATATGATTTTGTTGGTCACCTTCAAGTCTCTATTAGAAACTGTGACTATAGTCATAGAATTTGCTTCAATCTTGCAATATTGCATAAAACTACTGAAGTCACCTCTTTCTTTAATCCCAGAAAACAAGTTTGCTGTTGGGAGTGGGGCTAAAACTGTTTGTGTATGCTACTATGAGCAAGAAAATAACTGGTAATTGGCCCGTTGTATCCTTACTCTTTGTTCACTTGCTTCCACTTAGTTGCTTATGAATTCTTGATATTTGCTTGAGTTCTCTCCTTACATGAAGAAATTATTGATGGACTATTATCATTATTATGTTTCACGTATTGCTCTCTCTGGGGCTTTAACCATGGTGGGTTCAATCAATTCAGTTTTTTTTCCAGGTTTATCTAGTATAGTGCTTAAGCTGAAGCATCCAGACTTAGTTTTGAGCCTGGTTTGAATAATGTTTATTTCACAACAGGTTGGGTTTGGTATTGGCCAATCTCAGATAACCCAGCATGAGCCTGATTTGATTTGTTTTGTTACAGAATCTATCAGAAAATTGCTGTATTAATGATCAAAGTCTGTTTCTAACCTGATTTCATGAGAGTGTCATTTAACTTTTCGAGATGCTAGGAATGATCATTATGATACATCAAACTATTCTCAGTTTTTTTTCTTTATTTCTTTTAAAGTGTTTACATGAAGCAAAAGGAATGCTTTCAGTGAAGCAAGCATCAAGAACTTGTAGAGTATTTTCTAAAAATTTTTGTAGAGTATTTAACATCAAGAACTTGTTTTGATTTTAAAGAACATGTGGACTTTGATTTTATGTAAACATGCTTGTTTTGAGTATTTGTGCTTGTCACGGTCAAATGGTCTTAGTTCCCCTGCATAAATTTGGTTAGACCTGTTAAAATGGTTTTAACATAGTTATACTATCTTGTAAGTTGGATGTCATCACTGGCTAATTTGTGTGTGGTGTACCATTATCCAGGTGGGTCAGTAAACTAATAAGGAAAAGACATGATTCTTCGGTGACTGGTGTTGCTTGGCATCCCAATAATGTGCGTAATTTCTCAGTTTATGACATTTTTTATGTATTTATTTTTACACTTTGAAAGTAGTTGCCTGTTTGTTTCTTATTTCAAAGGATTCTCAACATGTGGTCAAACCTTGCAAATTAGAATGTCTGAATGTATTTTAAATTGATTAATGCTAGAGTCCACACTTTTATCCCATCACTATCCCACCATGTTGACGTAGTAGTACCAATAAGCCCTTTGATCAATCCTTGTTAAAAAAAAATAAAAAATAAAAAATCAGGGGCTGATTGGCACTACCTCTTCAGCAGGGTGGGATAGTGATGGGATAAAATTGTGGTTCCTACCATTACTCTCTTAAATTTTATCCAAGTTAGAGTCTTGCCTTTCAAACTAAGGAGTCATACATGTGACAGAATTGTCATTAGGGGGAAAAGTCTAAGGTTTGTAAGGATGTTACAGTCAAGTGTTTGTTTGTTTATTTTTTGACATATCCACACAAGGGGGTTGGGGGATTCGAACTAGTAACCTTCGCTTCATGAAGCGTGGTCTTCAACTGATTAAGCTATTCCTTAGGGATGTGTTATGCAACTTGTTGAACACCTCTTTTGAGAGAATTTTTTTTAGAATTTCAGAATCATCAAAATATGTGTATAACACAAGGATGAAGAGCTTTGGGTGGTGTTGCCATGTTATCTGGCTTGGATGATCTCTGCATTTATTGAATTAACAATTCCATTCGTTAGGTTCCTTATTATCCTGTTGAAAAAGAAAGTAGTTGAAGTAGAATTAGGGAATTTATTTTTAAAGGAGCGGCTGGAGGTTATAAAGTGATTTTTTTTTTTTTTCAAGTAAATCAATCTTATTAGATAGCGTTGATAAATCGATCCTCTATGGGAGAAAAAGAAGAACAAAAATCCAACGTAAAACTAGAAAGTGAGGACTATTATACACCGCCACCCATGCTTAAAGGGATTTTAACCAATGCTTATTATAAATCAAATATATCTTTGCTTCAACTACTTACTAGCATTTTATTGGGCAGTGTCTCTTTACTGAAGAAAATTTGTTTAGTCAATTCTATCCAGCACAAATGGATTGATTTGGAATGGATTGTTAAAAGTCTCCACTTTACTCTGACAGGCAGAGTCGAAGACAAGAGGAGATGGTCTGATGGGATTCATCAGGCTGTTGAGGCTACTGAAGGTCTGAAGATTCAGTTGTAACAACGTGGAGGGTTTCGATACGGTGGTTGTGAGTGGCGCTGTAGGTATGGGGTGGTTTCGTAGCTGGTCAGTGGAGTCGAAAGAATTCAAATTTTCGATAAAAGACGGTTCATCTGTGCTAACGATACAAGAAAAACGTAGAGGTGTGCAGCGGGCGGTGAATCTGAGGAAAAAAGAACAAGTTTGGCTTGCTAGAATTTTCGGCGAGTTGGTTGTGGTAGAGGACTCCCGGGTCTTTAGGGATCAAACTGCACCAGGACGTCCACGGGTTTTGGCACAGAAATGTGGTAATAGAAATGGACGATTTCTGGTGCTAGAAGAATACAATGATAGGGGGAGGTGCGGGTCAATCTTCGTGCCGGAAGGGAGAGATAGACAAGGTTGGAATAGTTTTATTGAGGAGCTCCGGTTAGTCACTCAAACTCCTGTTCATAGTCGGGAAATTCCTAAGGAAAAAAGAAGTTATTCGGAGGTGTTGTCTGGAACGTTGAAGGAGGGACTGCAGAATCTAGTGGCGGCTCCGGCGAGAGTTCAGGGGAAGGTTTTGACAGTGATGGGTGACCATGCTGCGTTTGGCAGTGTTATTAAATGTTTGAGTGTGGCAGGAGGCAAGGCAAAGTACGTGGGAGAGGGTTCTAACTGCTGTGCGGGCTGTGTGTCAGTAGGAGGACGAGGACAACTTCTAGATTACTTGGAAAAGTTACAGGTGGAGTTATTCAAATGTATTGGGAATTTAAAATTATGTAATTGTTGCTTACAACACGGTAGGCAGGAGGACAGTGGGCTGGAGACGTTGGAGGCCACGAAGGTGGCCCAGGAAATTAATTTTGATTTGGACAAGGGTCCGGAGGAGACTTTATGGACTATTGTGGGTAAAAAGCAGAGGAGGAATAAGGAAAAGGGCCTGCTGCCACGGCCCAACAGCTCATGGGTTTCGGGCAGGAATGGGTTCGGGCTAGTGGAACCCAGGAAGGAAGCCCGTGTACACGAAGGAAGCTCGTCTGGGCTGATGGCGAGATTGGGTCACACAGGGCGCTCCCACTCGCGCGAAAAGGAGGCCTCCGATCAGCTGGTTTTCTCAACGGGAGAAGCTCGTACCATGACGGTCGTAGAGTCTCCGGCAGTTTCTCTTGCAGTTGAGGTGTCCGCGACCGGCGCGGTAGGGGTAGGCAAGGATATTCCGGCGACCTCTGCTCAGATAGATGTAACGCCGGACGGTGTTGTTACCACGAGGGAAGTGGAAGCTTCGGTAGGAGCGACCGCCTCTGTCGAAGCATCCACGGCCGGTGTGGGTGTGATTACCCAGGGAATCTCGGTATATCGGCGAAGGGAGGGGAAGGAGTCAACGCTTGAGAAGGGTATCGTGTCTTCGACTGCGGAGGGGGATTCAGAGCTGTGCGAGACCGGGGACAAGCCGTTCTGCGTCCCGTTGATGTTTGGCTTGCTGGAAGAAGACACATTAGGGGATGGGAGTGCGCCCGAGGTTTTTGGGTGTGGAGCGCTGCCGTTGGTTCTGCTGGGTGAGTCTTCGACGTGGAGTCATGACAGTGGAGATACTTCAGAGGTTCTGACTGTGCCGGTTGGCGTGGTGCCTGAAGAATTGGAGGTGCTGGCAGTGGTGGAGTCTGAAGTTTTGGAGGTTGATTTGCCTCTCACAATGGCAGTCAGCAATGTGGTAGGTTTGTCTAGTGATGGGCAAGAAAAGTTGAAAGAGGAGTGTTTCAAACAGATTCTTGCCAAAAATCATGGGATAGGGGGAGGTAGTTTCTTTTCTTCACATCAGCAAGAGGAAGTGGGTCTTGACCGGGAGAGGGTAAATAGCAATGTTTATGAAGCATAAAATCATTTCATGGAATGTAAGAGGCCTAAATGTGAGAGATAAGCGGCTAAGGATTAGCAACTTACTTAGGCTTTGGAAGGTGGACATTGTTTGTTTTCAGGAGACTAAGATGGAGGTTATTTCAAACAGCTTTGTGCACAGCTTGTGGGGCTGCCCTTATGTGGATTGGGTTCATGTGGATGCTAAAGGAGCCTCGGGAGGCATTCTTATTATGTGGGATCGTAGGGTGGTGTCCAGAATTGACTTGTGTTTGGGCAGATTTGTAGTGGCTTGTCTTTTTAGGAATGTGGAGGATGATATGGTGTGGGCTTTTGCGGGTGTGTATGGCCAGAATAGAGATCATTCTCGATGGCGGTTATGGGAGGAATTGGCGGGGTTATTAAGCTTATGGGAAGTGCCGTGGTGTATTGGGGGGATTTCAATGTCACTCTTCATCTTGATGAGAGATTAGGAGGTGCTGCCCATAGGTCTGCGGTTTCGGATTTTGTGGATTTTGTTGCGGAGCAGGGTCTTATGGACCTTCCTTTGGCTGGAGGGGAGTCCACTTGGGCCAATAATACGTCATGGTCCAGATTAGATCGTTTTCTGGTCTCCCCGGAGTGGGAGTTTAGTTACCCAGGTCTTGTGCAGAAGAAGCTTCTCAGGGTGTGCTCGGATCATGCGCCCATTTTGCTTGATAGAAGCTGTTTGCAGACTGGTAAGAGATCTTTTAAGTTTGAAAATATGTGGCTCAAAGAGGAGGGTTTTGTTGGAAAAGTCAGGAATTGGTGGGATTCGTTTCGTTTCTTTGGAGCTCCTAGCTATGTGCTGGCCAAGAAGCTTAGAGCTCTTAAGTGGGAGATTAAGAAATGGAATTTGGAGGTTTTTGGTGATGTGGGGGTGAGACATAAAGCCAGTTGTGAGGGGTTGAAGATGCTGGACAGTATTGAGGAGGGGAGAAATTTAACTGAGGAGGAGAAGGCGAGAAGGACTCGGTTATATGGTGAGGTTGAAGCCTCAATTCTCCAAGAGGAGATATGTTGGAGACAAAAATCTAGGGTTCGATGGTTAAAGGAGGGGGACAAGTGCACTAAGTTTTTTCACCTTGTGGCGAATGCTAATCGAAGAAATAACACTATTGATTCCTTGATTGTGAATGGCTCGTCTTCTTCGGATCCAGCTTGTATTAGTGATCACATTGTGAGCTTTTACGACTCTTTGTTTACGGAGCCCCTTAGTTGGAGACCGCGCTTGGATAACCTAGAGTTTGACATGCTTTCTACTACCGAGGCTGCGAGTTTGGAAGATCCGTTTGAAGAAAGGGAGGTGTGGGAGGTGATCAAAGGTATGGATAGAGATAAGGCTCCCGGTCCGGATGGGTTTTCTATGGCTTTCTTCCAGGATTGTTGGAGTGTGGTCAAGGGGGACTTTTTGGCGGTGTTCTCCGAATTTCATGATCAAGGTAAATTTGTCAAAAGTATTAATTCTACTTTTATTGCTCTTATTCCGAAGGTTCATGGGGCCCAGGAAATCAAGGATTTCCGTCCTATCAGTCTTGTGGGTGGGATTTACAAGATTATTGCTAAGGTGTTAGCAAATAGAATGAGGAGAGTTATGGATAGGATCATCTCTAAGCCTCAAAATGCTTTCGTTAAAGGTAGACAAATTTTGGACTCGGTTCTCATCGCGAATGAATGTTTGGATTCTCGGATGAAATCTGGGGAACCGGGTGTGTTGTGTAAGCTGGATATGGAAAAGGCTTATGACCATGTGGATTGGAATTTCCTCCTTTACCTGTTGAAAAGGTGTGGATTTGGGGAGAAATGGTGTTCATGGATTAAACATTGTATTTCGACTGTTCGATTCTCAGTGTTGATTAATGGATCCCCGTCTGGTTTCTTTGGTAGTTCGCGTGGGGTGAGGCAAGGTGATCCGCTTTCTCCGTTCTTATTTGTCTTGGTCATGGAGGCTTTCAGCAGGATGATTAGTGCTATCTACTCTAGGGGGCTGATTTCGGGTTTCTTTGTGGGCTCTAGGGAGGTTGATCAAGTGGAAGTCTCTCACCTTTTATTTGCAGATGATACTTTGATCTTTTGTGGGGCTGATGCTAGCCAAATTAGACACTTGGGTGCTCTTCTTGTTTGCTTTGAAGCGGTGTCCGGGCTCAAGGTGAACTTGTCTAAGTGTACTTTGGTTCCGGTTGGCTCTTTGGATGATGTGGACCGGTTGACTGGTCATTTGGGTTGTGGTACTGCTGACCTACCTTTGAAGTATTTGGGTTTGCCCTTAGGGGCCTCGTTTAAACTCAAGGCTATGTGGAGGGATTTGGAGGACTTGATGGCTCGGAGGTTGGCTCCTTGGAAACGTTTGTATCTCTCAAAGGGGGGAAGGGTTGCTTTGATTAAAAGCACTTTTTCCAACTTGCCTACGTATTTGTTGTCCTTGTTTCCTATCCCTGTTGATGTGGCGAAGCGTATTGAGAAGATACAACGAGATTTCCTGTGGGGAGGTTTGAATGAGGAGGTCAAGCTCCACTTGGTAGATTGGGACACAGTGTGTTCTCCCATTTCTGAAGGTGGGTTAGGAATCCGAAATGTGAGGAAGTTCAATCAAGCTCTCTTGGGTAAATGGTTATGGCGGTATGCTCATGAGGGTGAAGCTTGGTGGAGATCGGTTTTGGTAGCTAAGTATGGGTCTACTTGGGGAGGCTGGCGCTCTTGTGATATTACTGAGGCTCATGGGGTGGGGCTTTGGAAGTTTATTTGTATGGGGTGGCGAAATTTTAAGAGACACTTCAGGTTTGACCCTGGGGATGGCTCTAAGATTAGTTTTTGGGAAGATGTTTGGTGTGGGGAGACCTCTCTCAAAGACTCTTTTCCTGGCTTGTTCAGCATTGCCAGTTTGAAGGAGGCGTCTATTGCGGATAATGTGGAGCGTACCAACAATGTCGTCCAGTGGAACATTGTTTTCACTCAGTTGATTCATGACTGGGAGGTGGAGGTTCTGGCTTCGTTTTATAGCCGCTTGTATTCGTTTAAGTTTCGAGGGCACTTGGAGGACAAGTTGTGGTGGATTCCCTCTAGCAAAGGCTCTTTTGAGGTGAGCACTTTCTATCGGGTTCTTGCTTCGCCTGGGTCCATTTCCTTTCCTTGGAAAGCCATTTGGAGGACCAAGGCCCCGCCTAGAGTAGCGTTTTTTGCTTGGACAGCTGCTAGGAACAAGATCCTCACTATCGACAATATTCGACGGAGAGGCATGATTGTGGTTAACAGATGTTGGTTATGCGAGTCGGATGAGGAGTCAGTGGATCATCTCCTTCTTCATTGCGGAGTGGCGTATGCCTTGTGGAACGTCATTTTCAGCCGTTTTGGTTTGTGCTGGGTTATGCCTGGCTCGGTTAGAGAGTTACTCGCTTGTTGGTGGACGGGGGGTCGCACAAGGAGTGCTGTGGTTTGGAAGATGGTTCCTTTGTGCTTGATGTGGTGTCTTTGGAGGGAACATAATGCCAGATGCTTTGAAGACACGACACGCTCTTTTGAGGAAATTCTTCATTATTTTCTTTTTACTCTTTACACTTGGGCTACGGGCTGGCTTGACCCGATTGTTATTAGTTTTCAGGATTTCCTTTCTCACTTCTCCTCTCATTCTTAGGCTCTCCCTTGTATACTTCCTGTGTACTTAGGGTTGCGCCCCTCTGCGCTATTTATATATTTTGACTTATCAAAAAAACTACTTATTAGCGATCACAGTGATTATTTGAGCTAATTTTAAACTTCTTTTGGGCATGTTTGTCAAGAAATTTGACCATATATTTATTTCTATTTCTAGCGCATGACTATAATTTCTTTCTCTATATATTTTTTTTCCACATTATTTTACAAGTTTGTATCCTCTCTCTTTTGTAGTGGGTAAAAATGTAATCTGGACATTAGTTGTTAGTTGCTGATGCTAATACTCATTGTTTCAATGTGCCATTTACTTGGTTTTGTGCTTAAAATTACAGATTTTTCTTGCAACGACATCTACGGATGGAAAATGCCGAGTGTTTTCCACCTTTATAAAAGGTGTTGATACAAAGTAGGTCAAATATAATTTGCAAAGCATTGTCAGCCATTAGAATTTACTCAAATTTTGTTATGATATGTACAAATACATTATTTATTGTTGTCTCTATGGAAATGTTTCAGGGATTCAAGAACAGGCCCTACTTCAGATTCAAAATTTGGAGAGGTTCAAGATCTATTCTTTGACCTTGTAGGATTAAAATTTGTTGTGTTTCATTATGTTGAAGGAAGTTATTGAATCAATATTTGTTTCTGGGGGTTACTTATATTTGTGCTATTGTTGGTAAACACTACCTGTAAAAATGAAATAACATACTAAACCTAACAGCTCCCAGTTTTAATTTTTTCCCTTGTTGACATTTGAAACCATGCTAGTCATGCGCTAGCAACTATTTTTCTTTTCATGCATGTTTATACACATGTTCTCTATGATATTGCTTTCCTTATTAGGCTTCTAAAGGAAATAGTTCATAGTACTATAGTATTGTTTTACCTCATGTATGTCATTGACTGGAGAACAGGCTATTATATTTTCCTTAATACAATCTGCATTCTTTTTCTAGTGACAACAGTGTTGCCTTATTTATTTCCTGCTTCTGGTGAAACAGCAAATTGTTCAGCTTGATCTCTCATTTTCTTGGGCATTTGGTGTGAAGTGGTCTCCAAGTGGCAATACCTTAGCTTATGTAGGTCAGAAATATCTTTTCTCTGCATGTATTGACTAGCAGCAATCCTAACTGCTAGCTATTGGCACTGAGTATTTTATTTGTTCTATTCATTGCCTTTATCTGGATATCATTTGATAGGAACTGAACTCAAAGTTGATATTTGCTTCACAGTTTCTGCTATTACCCTTTGGTGTGCTTTATCAATAGTTTTCTCTTATTTGAAAAAGAGATGTTTTATGCTCTTAAATTGCTATTACTGCCAGATAATTTCTAATTTATCTGTTTCTATCCATTATTTTTGGTATCTGTTGTCTGCATTCAGTGTCAAAGAAAGTTATATGAACTTTAAAAGAGGTTGATTCTATCCATTATATTCTAGATGATTGAGACTGTTTTTTCCCTTATGTCTACCATTTATAATATTGTACAGGTCATAATTCTATGATTTACTTCGTTGACGATGTTGGACCTTCGCCTTTGGCTCAAAATGTTGCATTCCGTGATTTGCCTCTTCGTGATGTGGGTCAGCATCCTTTCTTGTTAACCTTTCTTGAGTATAATCATTTTCTTCACATAACTCCACTAACCTGAATTTCAATATGGGAATTGTGGTATATTGCGAATTTTCAGGTTCTATTTGTTTCAGAGAGAATGGCCATAGGAGTGGGATTTGACTGCAGCCCAATGGTTTTTGCTGCAGATGATAGAGGAATATGGTATGTGAAATTTTTTTAAAATGTTATCCATTTGTGTGAATCAAATTTTGTTCTTTTATATCATCTAGAGGGAGGGGGTGTTTTAAAAGTTGCCATGGGTCACACTACGGATTGGGTAAGACACAACACCCCCAACCCCCAAAAAGAAAAGAAAAGCACCCAATACTAATGGATTGAAGATGTGATTGTTTTTCCTTTGTTAACTAGGTAACTTTTACTTGCACACTTTTACTTGTGCCGACAAGGGGACTTGAGAGCCCGAGCTAATCCACTACCCCATACTTATGGTTGGAGAGCCATTTTGGCCCAATGGTCATTGGCTTCAAGATATGATTGTAGGATCTAGTACGATCACGCAGAGACCACTAAAAAAAACACTAGTTTTTTTTTTTAAATTTTTTTTTCCCCAGTTGGCAAGACTGATTTATGGCTTTATTTTCTTTCAAGAAAAATAGTGAAGTAATACCCGTCTTTTTGGATTCCTA
The DNA here is from genome assembly GCA_006937295.1 of Carpinus fangiana. NCBI lineage: Eukaryota > Viridiplantae > Streptophyta > Magnoliopsida > Fagales > Betulaceae > Carpinus > Carpinus fangiana. The sequence continues at coordinate 67,773 of VIBQ01000067.1, read as the reverse complement.
GGAGCTTTATCAGATTCCTTGGTGAAAGGAAAGTAACATCTTCAGGATCAACATATGGTTCACAGGTATGGGCATGGTTAATTGTATGTCATTTAAGTTGTTATTGTGAGTAGGTAAAATTATATAACCTTTTGCCAATTCATAACATCAGGTTATTATGAACATTGATGAGCTCATTGATGTTAAAACTATCAGCTGCTATCATGAGGGTTCAGGGCAAGTGCTAGATTTCATTACAATGTGCATATCATGCCCAACAAGCCCCCTCTCCGCCCATGGACTTTCATCTCTCATCAAATAAACAATTTTTTTTTTTTTTTCATATACTGGAAGTGTTTGGGCATTATTTTTACTTGCTGCCTTTATATGATAAGCATAACTATGTGGTCTGGGAAAACTACGTGCAGCCCCCTCCAAGCTACTCAACCTAAGTCTTCTTTTGGTCCCGGGGTCGGCGCGTGAGTTACGGTACGTCGTTTTTTTTAGTTGGAGCAACGTGGTGGGCTCTGTTCCGGTGGTTTGTGTGGCGGTGTTGGAATGGGGTGGTTCCATAGCTGGTCAGTAGAGTCTAAAGAATTCACATTTTCGATAAAAGAGAGGTCATCGGTGCTAATGATTCAGGAAAGGCGTAGAGGTGTGCAACGGGCGGTGAATCTGAGGAAAAAAGAACAAGTTTGGCTTGACAGAATTTTTGGCGAGCTGGTTGCTGTGGAGGATTCCCGAGTTTTCAGGGATCAAACAGCGCCAGGACGTCCACGGGTGCTGGCTCAGAAATGTGGTAACAGAAATGGATGTTTTCTGGTGCTAGAAGAGTACAACGATAGAGGGAAATGCGGGTCTATATTCGTGCCGGAAGGGAGAGATAGACAGGGATGGAATCTATTTATTGAGGAGCTCCGGCAGGTCACGCAGCCTCCTGCTGTAGTTGGGATATTTCGAAGGATAATAGAAAATATTCGGAGGTGCTGCGTGAAAATACAAAGGAGGGACTGAAGAATCCGGTGACGACTCCGGCGAACTGTCAGGGGAAGGATTTGAAAGTGATGGGCGACCATGGTTTTTTCTGCCAGTGTCAATAAATGCTTGAGTGTTGAAAAAGGCAAGGAAAAGAACGTGGAAGAGGCTTCTTTCTGCTGTGCGGGCTGTGTCAGTAGGGGGGAGGATTCACCTTCTAGAATACTTGGAATCGCTGCAGGTGGAGATCAGCAATTGCATTGGGAAATTAAAATCTTGCTACTGTTGCCTTCAACACGGAAGACGAGGGTTATGGGCCAAGGACGAAGGAGGCCCAGCTAACGGTTCTAGAAAGAGACAAAGGCCCAGAGGAGAATAAGTGGACTGTTAAAGAAAAAACGCAGAAGAGGAGCAAGGAAAAGGGCCTGTTACCACGGCCCACGACCTCTTGGGTAGTGGGCAGGAATGGGTTCGCCTGGTTGGATCCAGGAAGGAGTTGGGCCCGATATTGCATGTAGGGGACTCGTCTGGGTTGTTGGCGAGGCTGGGTCAAGAAGGGAACTTTTCCTCATGCGAAATGGAGGTCTCCGATCAGTTGGAATCTTCAACGGTCAAAGTTATTTCCACAGAGGACGGGGATCTTCAGGCAGACTTCTCTCGGGATAAGGAGCAATCGACCGCTCCTCCGGCTATCGAGGTCCTCGCGATTGTCGTGGAAGTGCTAGTACAAGGAACTCCGTCGATCTCCTTATCGTCGGCAGGGAGAAGCAGATATGGACGTGATCGCCCAGGGAACTCCGACGTGGCGGACATGGTTTTTCCGGCAGGTTCGACCGCTCCTCAAGTTGTTGAGGACTGCACGGCTGGGGTGGACGCGATCGCCCAGGGAACTCCGACGCGGGTCACGACCGCCGTCAACAAGGTATATCGGCGTAGGGATGGGACGGTGTCTTTGCTTTTGAAGGGAACTGATTCTTCGGGTCTGGAGATGGATTTGGAGCTGTGCGAGTCCAGGGAGGAGCAGATATGCATCTCGCCGGGTCTTGTTTTGCCGGAAGTAGACGCTACGGTGGGTGGGTCTGTGCCCGATGACCCTTGGTGTGGTCCGTTGTTGTTGAACCCGCTGGGCGAGTCTTCATCGTGGCGCCAAGACAGTGGAGGTACCTCTGATGTTTTGTCCAGGGCGGCTAAAGAATTGGGGGCGTCCACTATTAAGAAAAAGTTGTCTACCACGATGGAAGTCAGCAAGGTGGTAGGTATGTCTTGTGATGGGCAGGAAAGGCTGCAAGAGGAATGTTTTAAGCAGATTCTTGTCGATAACCATGGGAAAGGGGGAGGTAGTGTTCTTTCAACAGTTCAGCAAGAGAAGGATAGTCTTGATCGGGAGAGGGTTAATAGTAGTGTTTATGAAGCATAAAATCATATCTTGGAACGTTAGAGGCCTAAATGTGAGGGATAAGCGGCTAAGGATTAGTAATCTTCTTAGGCTTTGGAAGGTGGACATTGTTTGTTTCCAGGAGACTAAGATGGAGGTTATTTCGAACAGTTTTGTCTAGAGCTTGTGGGGCTGCCCTTATGTGTATTGGTGTCATGTGGCGTCTAGAGGAGCCTCTGGTGGTATTACTTATTATGTGGGATCATAGGGTTGTTTCTAGAAGGGACTCTTGTATGGGCAGATTTGTGGGGGCTTGTTTGTTTAGGAATGTGGAGGATGGCATGGTGTGGGCTTTTGCGGGTGTCTATGGCTCGAATAGAGATCAATTTCGATGGCGGCTGTGGGAGGAATTAGCGGGGTTGATAAGTTTATGGGAAGTGCCGTGGTGTATTGGGGGGGATTTTAATGTCACTCTTCATTTTGATGAGAGGTTAGGGGGTGCTGCCCAAAGGTCTGCGGTTTCTGAGTTTGCGGATTTTGTTGCGGAGCAGGGTCTTATGGTTCTTCCTTTGGCTGGAGGGGAGTCCACTTGGGCCAATAATTCTTCGTGGTCCAGGTTGGATCGTTTTTTGGTCTCCTCGGAGTGGGACTTTAGTTACCCGGGTCTTGTGCAGAAGAAGCTTCTCAGGGTATGCTCGGATCACGCGCCCATTTTGCTTGATAGAGGCTGTTTGCAGACTGGTAAGAGATCTTTTAAGTTTGAAAATATGTGGCTTAAAGATGAGGGTTTTGTGGAAAAAGTCAGGAATTGGTGGGACTCGTTTCATTTCTTTGGGTCTCCTAGCTATGTTCTGGCCAAGAAGATTAAAGCGCTTAAGTGGGAGATTAAGAGATGGAATATGGAGGTTTTTGGTGATGTGGGGGCGAGGCATAAAGCTAGTTGTGAGGAGTTGAAGATGCTAGACAAAATTGAGGAAGGAAGACAATTAACTGAGGAGGAGAAAGCGAGAAGAACTCGGATATCTAGAGAGGTTGAAGCCTCGATTCTTCAAGAGGAGATTTGTTGGAGACAAAAATCGAGGGTTAGGTGGTTAAAGGAGGGGGACAAGTGCACCAAGTTTTTTCATCTGGTGGCGAATGCAAATCGTAGAAATAATACTATTGAGTCCTTGATTGTGAATGGCACGCCTACATCGGATCCAGCTATTATTAGTGATCACATTCTGAGCTTTTATGACTCTTTGTTTACGGAGCCTTTTTGTTGGAGACCGCGCTTGGATAGCCTAGAGTTTGACATGCTTTCTACTACCGAGGTTGCTAGTTTGGAAGACCAATTTGAAGAAAGGGAGGTGTGGGAGGTGATCAAAGGTATGGATAGAGACAAGGCTCCCGGTCCGGATGGGTTTTCTATGGCTTTCTTCCAGGATCGTTGGGGGGTGATCAAGGGGGACTTTATGGCGGTTTTTTCCGAATTTCATGATCAAGGTAAATTTGTTAAAAGCATAATTCCACTTTCATTGCTCTTATTTTGAAGGTTCATGGGGCTGAGGAAATCAAGGACTTCCGTCCTATTAGTCTTGTGGGTGGGATTTATAAGATTATTGCTAAGGTGTTAGGAAATAGAATGAGGAGAGTTATGGATAGGATCATTTCAAAGCCTCAAAATGCGTTCGTTAAAGGTAGACAAATTTTGGATTCTGTTCTTATTGCGAATGAATGTTTGGATAGTCAGATTAAAGCTGGGGAGCCGGGAGTGTTGTGTAAGTTGGATATGGAAAAGGCCTATGACCATGTGGATTGGAATTTTCTCCTTTACTTATTGAAAAGGTGCGGTTTTGGGGAGAGATGGTGTTCATGGATTAAGCATTGTATCTCGTCTGTTCGGTTTTCGGTGTTGATTAATTTTTTTTTTGATAAGTAATGTGAATTTTATTAAAACGCGCAAAGGGGCGCAACCCTAGAATAAATGTACAAAAGAAACCCTACGAAATATACAAAGAACACTTAAGCAAGAAATCTTCTATAGTCGGTATCTCATTTCGGTAATGAGCCATCGCCCACATATGTAACATAGTAATCATATTCTTCCTCACCCCAACCACCGAACACTCCTTATCCTAAAAAATCTGTGCATTCCTCTCCCTCCATATGCACCAAATGACACACAATGGAGCCATCCTCCAAATATCTCTAGATAGGTCCCTCCCCCCCACCTGTTTCCAACAAGCAAACAAATCTATGACCTTTTTCGGCATGACCCATTCCATACCAAACAAAGTGAATACATAATGCCATAAATAGGTTGCCACTTCACAATGGAGCAATAAATGATCTACTGATTCCCCATTCTTCTTACACAAACTGCACCATTCCACCACTACAATATTCGGTGTTGATTAATGGCTCCCCGTCCGGTTTCTTTGATAGTTCGCGTGGGGTGAGGCAAGGTGATCCGCTTTCTCCCTTCTTATTTGTCTTGGTCATGGAGGCCTTCAGCAGGATGATTAGAGCTATCTACTCTAGGGGGCTGATTTCGGGCTTCTCTGTGGGCACTAGGGAGGTGGATCGAGTTGAAGTCTCTCATTTATTATTTGCAGATGATACTTTGGTCTTTTGTGGGGCTGATGCTAGCCAAATTAGCTACTTGGGTGCTCTCCTTGTGTGTTTTGAAGCGGTTTCCGGGCTTAAGGTGAATTTGTCTAAATCTGCTTTGGTTCCAGTTGGCTCGTTGGGTGTGGATCAGTTGGCTGGTCATTTGGGTTGTGGTACCATTGACTTGCCTTTGAAGTACTTGGGTTTACCGTTAGGGGCCTCGTTTAAGCTCAAGGCTATGTGGAGGGATTTGGAGGACTTGTTGGCTTCTTGGAAGCGTTTGTACCTCTCAAGGGGGGGAAGGGTTGCATTGATAAAAAGTACGCTTTCTAACCTGCCTACTTATTTGCTATCATTGTTTCCTATTCTTGCTGATGTGGCTAAGCATATTGAGAAGATTCAACGAGACTTTCTTTGGAGGGGATTGAATGATGAGGTCAAGCTTCACTTGGTAGATTGGGACACAGTGTGTTCTCCCATTTCTGAAGGTGGATTAGGGATCCGGAATGTGAGAAAGTTCAATCAAGCTCTTTTGGGTAAATGGTTATGGCGGTTTGCTCATGAGGAGGAAGCTTGGTGGAGATCGGTTTTGGTGGCTAAGTATGGGTCTACTTGGGGAGGTTGGCGCTCTTGTGATATTACTGAGGCCCATGGGGTGGGGCTTTGGAAGTTTATTTGTATGGGGTGGCGAAATTTTATGAGGCACTTTAAATTTGACCCTGGGATTGGCTCCAAGATCAGTTTTTGGGAGGATGTTTGGTGTGGGGAGAACTCTCTCAAAGACTCTTATCCTGGCTTGTTTAGCATTGCCAGATTAAAGGACGCGTCTATTGCGGATAATGTGGAGCGTTCCAACGGTGTCGTCCAGTGGAATATTGTGTTCACTTGTATGATGCATGACTCGGAGGTGGAGGTTCTGGCTTCGTTTTATAGTCGCCTGTATTCGTTCAAGTTTCGAGGGCATTTTGATGCCTTCGAGCAAAGGCTCTTTTGAGGTGAGTACTTTCTATCAGGTTCTTTCTCCGCTTGGGGCGATTCCATTTCCCTGGAAAGGCATTTGGAGGACCAAGGCCCCACCTAGAGTGGCGTTTTTTGCTTGGACGGCTGCTAGGAGTAAGATCCCCACTATTGACAATCTACGAAGGAGAGGTATGATCATGGTTAACAGATGTTTTCTTTGCGAGTCGGATGGGGAGTCAGTGGATCATCTCCTTCTTCATTGCGGAGTGGCGAATGCCTTGTGGAATGTCATTTTTAGCCGGTTTGGGTTGTGTTGGGTCATGCCTGGCTCGGTTAGGGAATTATTCGCTTGTTGGTGGACGGGGGGTCGCACAAGGAGTGCTGTGGTTTGGAAGATGGTCCCTTTGTGCTTGATGTGGTGTATTTGGAGGGAACGTAATGCCAGATGCTTTGAGGACACATCACGTTCTTTTGAGGAAATCCTTCATTTCTTTCTTTTTATGCTTTACTCTTGGGCTGCGGGCTGGCTTGCCCCGCTTGTTATTAGTTTTTGGGATTTTCTTACTTATTTCTCCTCTCCCTCTTAGGCTTTCCCTTGTATACTTCTTGTGTACTTAGGGTTGCGCCCCTTTGCGCTCTTTATATATATATGTGGAGGATGTGGGGCAGCTTGCTGGTTTGCTAGGCTGTGGTTATGGTGAAGTGCCTTTGAAGTATTTGGGGTTACCGTTGGGGGCTTCTTTCAAGCTTAAAACCATGTGGGCGGGTTTGGAGGATATGATGTTGCGAAGACTGGCTCCATAGAAGAGATTGTATCTCTCAAAAGGAGGTAGGGTCACTTTGATTAAAAGTACCTTATCCAATATGCCTACTTACATGTTATCTCTGTTTCCTATACCGGTTGATGTGGCAAAGCGTCTTGAGAAGATTCAAAGAGACTTTCTTTGGGGTGGGATGAATGATGATTTTAAGTATCATTTAATAGAGTGGGACAAGGTTTGTACTCCTATTGATGAGGGTGGCTTAGGGATTAGGAACATTCGAAGGTTTAATCAAGCTCTTTTGGGAAAGTGGTTGTGGCGGTTTGCGCATGAGGAAGGAGCTTGGTGGAGATCGGTGTTGGTGGCCAAGTATGGGTCGGATTGGGGTGGTTGGCGTTCGGGAGCCATTTCAGGTTCGCATGGGGTGGGATTGTGGAAATCTATTTGTATGGGTTGGCAAAATTTTAGGAGGTTCTGTAAGTTTGATGTTGGTGAGGGTTCGAAAATCCGCTTTTGGGATGATATTTGGTGTGGTGAGAGGGCCCTTAAGGAGGAGTTTCCAGGTCTGTTCAGCATTGCTAGATTCAAGGAAGCGTCAATAGCGAATAATATGGAGCCTTCTAACATTTCCATCCAGTGGAATATCCAGTTCACCCGGCTGTTGCATGATTGGGAGGTGGGGGAGTTGGCCTCTTTTTATAAAAGACTTTATGATTGTAAGTTGCGAGGTGTGGGGAAAGACAAGCTATGGTGGATGCCTTCTCGCAAGGGTCTCTTTGAGGTCAAGTCCTTCTATCGAGCGTTATCGCCTCGTGGGCTGGTCTCTTTTCCTTGGAAGAGTGTTTGGAAGTCCAAAGCCCCTCCTAGAGTGGCTTTCTTTGTTTGGACGGTGGTTCATAGCAAGATCCTTACTCTAGACAATCTTGGGAGGAGGGGTTTGGTGGTGGTGAACAGATGCTGGTTATGTGAAGTGGAAGGGGAGTCGGTTGATCATCTTCTTCTTCACTGCGCAGTAGCGAGGGACTTGTGGTGTGCTTTCTTTGCTTGTTTTGGGCTCTGTTGGGTTATGCCTCGCTCCGTCAAGGAGGTTCTAGCGAGTTGGTGGAAGGCGGGTAGTACGAGAAGCGCTGTGGTTTGGAAAATGGTCCCTCATTGTATTTTGTGGTGTATTTGGAGTGAGCGAAATAATAGATGTTTTGAGGACTTGTCAAGGACCCAAGAGGAGCTCCTCCACTTCTTTCTTGTTACTCTCTACTCTTGGACTACAGGCTGGCTTGCCCCGCAGGTCCTTTTGTAGATTTTCTTTCCTTTTTTTCTCTCTTTCCCTAGTCCCTTTTGTATACTCCCAGTGTACTAAGGGTTGCGCCCCCCTCTGCGCTTTTTGATATAATATTTGACTTATCAAAAAAAAAAAATATATATTTTGACTTATAAAAAAAAAAAAAGTTAAGTATGACCTAGTAATGATAAACCATGAATTATTTTAAGGAAACTATCATGTTGTGTCACAAGAGAATTAACAAAAAAGACTTTGACTAGATGTGTGGCAACTTCTTTAAAGATGTCGAGTGTTCAGTCATTTCAACCACTTGAAAAGAGAAGCAGAAAATATTAAAAAGAAAATGTATGATGTTGGCTTCAGCACTGTCAAGCTAAAAAACTAGAAGATGTAATGTTCTTAGTTTAAAATGGCTTGGACATGCGTTTTTGTCCTTCTGCTACATTACACTTAATTTTTGCTTTTCTTTATTAATTGTTAAGATTTGAACTGTGACTCGTCCAACACTACCCCAACCCACCCCTTCTGCTAAGCATAAGTGGCTAATGCAGTTACGCCAGCAATTCCAATTGTTACATATTTTCATCTAAACCCCTTTTTTGTTCCTTGCTTCTCCTTAATAATTATTGTTTCGTGTTTTCTATTGAATTTTTTGTATTCAAAGCTGGCTCAATGTTGATAGTATGAAACTGGAAAGAATTCCATAATTATTTATGTATTTAAAAATTATTATGTTATTTTATTTTCCCAAATTCCATAGGATAGTTGATTTCTGTAGTATAATGGTCTTTATGATTTCTTTCTTTACCAGTTCTCTGAAGCATTTGGGAAACTATATGGTGGGCAAACAAAGCATGGAGTGAGCAATGATGCAGTTGAACCTTCAAGATCACGTGGAGGCATTCATGAGAACTGCATAAAGTACTTTCAATACTACTTTATTGCTCCTACCTTTTTTGGTTTCCTCATCTGTTAAACTTGTTTCTTTAAATTTCCCGATAGAGTTGCCCTTTTAATTATTGTGAGGTGAATGCATGACACAACATTATCTGGGAACTGTAGTTGTATTCTGCCGCTTAGGAGGCCTGATATCTCTACAACAACACGCTTCAGCACTTCAGGTGTGTGAAAGGAAAAGAAAGCATTTAACCAATTCTTGTTCAATCATATGTGTCGTCCTCATTACCTATTCGGAAAGGACCCTTTTAGTTAATCCTAACGCCTCGATGTTGCAGGGCTGGACGGAAAAGTGGTTATATGGGATTTGGAGAACCAAGCTGATCTATCTGACTATTTGTAAACATTGATCTGTGAAGTTTTCACATCCTCCTACTTTGTAAAGAATATCTCTTTAGCAATATCAGGTACAGGAAAGTCCTTTGTAATATTAATTTGGTTGTGACCAATTGCTGATAAGTCAACAGATACCCTTGCAGAATCACAAGTTCAAGTAATTTTACTTTTGTATTCATGTTTATGAAGACGGTGCATGCAATGTAAGGAAAAAAAAAGCAATGTATTGTGGCCTGCAACTTTTGCCAAATTTTATTTCAGCAAGTGGGTGGAAAGGAAAAGATATGATATTCCATTAAATATTGTGGTTAAACAAAGTTTAGTTTTGTTTGTTTCTCATGTTTTTATGGAATTCAAGTCTGACAGGATGCATGTTTACCATTTTAACATGGAAGGTATGTGCTCTGATTAGGGGGAAAAAAAAAAATGTAATGCATGTGCTCTAAACAAATTCTAGCTGCTGTATTTCATTCGAGTGGTAGGGAGAGGAAAAGATTTTTCTCCATTTCATTTCGGATGAGCGAAGTATTTTTCTTTTATTTATTTATTTTTAATTTTTATCTCCAACACGTTTTGGTCTACTATTTATTGGGGTGGTCAATTACTTGTTCCTCGAAGATGGACATGTTTGGTTCCTGATAGGGTTGATAGTCTTATATCTATGTTTTGATAAGACTCAAACCAGATATGCGACATAGTAACAGGCAATTTTTAACATAACTCGTGAAAAGGTTAGATCCATTTAATTAAATGGGTCGAGTAAGAGTTTACGTATATAATTATACACATGTTTTAACATGACCTGAACTCGGCACGAACGCGTGCTCACTCGTGTTTGATGTATTCTATTGTGTTTGTTGGGTTGTCGCCTGTGCTCATTTTCAGTTTTGGTGGTTGTGTGATGGGGGTATTCGAGGTTTTTTATTTTTTATTTTTTTGGTGGAAGCCAAGATGTATGTGCTTTTGGCAAAGGAAAGGTGTTCAATGTTAAAAATCATCGAAGGAGCACGGATGTCTCTTTTGTCGTACATTTGGGAAAGGTTGTTGTGGCATGGCTATCGGAAACGATGCAGGCACTAATTTGCGGATTAGGGTTGAAGGAATTTGTGAAATTCTAAAGGGTTGGCAACATTGTTTCAATCGCTCAGAGAGGCTCAAATTATCATGGTCGATACATGTCGTTGGCAGAATGCAGTAAGGCTAAAATGAAGAAAGTTACTCATGAACATGTTCTAGCTTGACACGGTTAAGCCTGGCTTGAGCTTGACTTAATTATTTAAAGTTGTCCTTGAATTACGAAACTAAGTTCGATTATTAAACGATATATGCTCGTATAAAACTCAGCTCAAGGTTAATGTACATGAACAATGTCCTACAGGGCTCGACTCATTTGTTAAATTGATATATATATATATATATATGAAAAATGCTAGGGGTTCTTCTAGTGTTCTTCTAACTGTGATGTGTCTTTTAAAATCACTAATAGGTTAAAAGTCAACAATGATAATCTTAAATTCAACGGTGATAGAAGTCATATCACAATTGGGAGGACACCAGGAGAACACTAGAAGAACACCCAACAATATAAATTATTAGGGAAAAGTATACATACCCTACTCAAACTATCACTTCATTGTCAATGTCCTTCTCAATCTACTTTGTGTAATTCTCTCCCATAAACTACCAAAACATGTTAATATCTGCCCTAAGATTAGCAAAAGGACACAAATTACCCTCAAATTTTTCAATAAAACAAAAATATTTTTATAATTTTCTTTTCATTTTTTTTATTAAAAAATATATATAAATTATAAAAACAAAAACAAAAACCAAGGGGGTGGCCGAGCCGCTAGGATTTGCCTTGAATCGATTTGGTGGGTTTTTTGTTCGAAATTGATTTTTTTTTGGTCTAGAACCGAATGTTCGACCCTCTCTGTCTAAACATTCGAATCTCTCTGTCCGAATGTTCGCTGGTTAGGCAAAAAGTCTATTTTGAGTGTATTTAGGTTTAGAGCTTGTGTTAGCTCAAGTTTAGAATTGTTGAGAGGTTTTTTCTAGGATTTCGAGGTTGTGGAACCTCAAAATGATTTTGAGGAAGCGTTGTACGACTCAAGTGAATAGAAACTAGGGGTGAAATTTAAAACCATCTAACCGCATCCGTTAACCGCTAACTGCTAATCGCTTTAAAAGATATATATATAAATTATTAGGGAAAAATATACATACCCTACTCAAACTATCACTTCATTGTCAATGTCCCTCTCAATCTACTTTGTGTAATTCTCTTCCTTAAACTACCTAAACATGTTAATGTCCGCCCTAAGATTAGCAAAAAGACACAAATTACCCTAAAATTTTTCAATAAAAAAAATATTTTTATAATTTTATTTTCATTTTTTTATTAAAAAATATATATAAATTATAAAAACAAAAATGAAAACCAAGGGGGTGGCCAAGCCACTAGGATTTGCCTTGAATCGATTTGGTGGGTTTTTTGTTCGAAATGGATTTTTTGTCCAGAACCGAATGTTCAACCCTCTCTGTCTAAACATTTGAATCTCTGTACGAATGTTCGTTGGTTAGGCAAAAAGTCTATTTTGAGTGTATTTAGGTTTAGAGCTTGTGTTGGCTCAAGTTTAGAATTGTTGAGAGGTCTTTTCTCGGATTGCAAGGTTGTCGAACCTCAAAATGATTTTGAGGAAGCATTGTATGACTCAAGTGAATAGAAACTAGGGGTGAAATTTAAAACCGCTTAACCGCATCCGCTAACCGCTAACTGCATTAACCGCTAACTACTACCTGCACTAACCACTAACTGCTAACCGCACTAACCGCTAACCGCTTTTTTTAAAATATAATATAATATTATATTATATTATATATAATAAGTAACAATGAATTATTGTAGCCTAGTGGTTATTGTGCGCCTCTTTTACTTAGGAGTCCCGATTTCGATTCCCCCCACCTTTGACTTTTGTTTAGGTTTTATATTTTTATTATATATATAATATAGAAGTGCAAAACGACTTAGTTTTGCACTTCTATATATTCATCTCTTCCTAACCCTAAACCTAAAGGAAAACAAAAATCACTCACACTCACGCCTCTTCCTCCCTTCCTCTTATCTCTGCAGCCTCTTCCTCATTCTCTCTCAATCTCTCGATTCTCAGCTCTCTCTTCTTAGTCACTCTCAACTACATCGCCTCCCTCTCCTCTTACTCTAAGCCTCCTTCGCCGGCCTGTCCTCTCACTCTCTTGCCGCCGTCTCCTCTTTTAGGTATTTTATTTTCAGATATTTTATTTTATTTCCAGGAAGATTTGAACAAGGATTTTGGCCATCCCTGTTGAAGATTTGAGATCATTTTAACCGATTAAGCGAGGTAAGAACGATTTCTCACCGTTTGGAATTTATTTCAATATTTCAAGCATTAGGTTTTTTATTTTGGGATTTCTTCAATTTCTTGGATTTCTGTTTAAATCTGCACATGATTAGCATGTAGGGGTACATTATGATTGTCAAGCAGTTTGTTTTTCCTTTTGAGAATGATCCCATAAAAGAATTTTCTGTGTTTTAAAATTCTACAGTCATCTGATGATTTTGCAAGTCGTGCAAAGCATGTATGAAGTAGGCGTAACGTATTTCTAAGGCAACAGTTCACAGAGATGCATTTTTCTCGTAATTTAAGTTAGTCAGCAGAAGATGGATCAGCATTCAGAAGCACATTGTTATTACAAGAACTCCTTTTGTATCATAAAATTTGTATTATAGACTCTATGGGATATACCCATTTACATTTCCTGTAAACTTCTAATGACCAAAACAAATGTATGCATCCGTTTGTGATGATGATGGTTGATATGGGTGATTTTTTGGTTGGTTGAATTTGTATGAAAATTATAGAATTTTGGTATATAGCAATTTTTAATGCTAAAATTGCCATGGGAAAGGAAAAAAAAAAAGAAGTTTAAAGTGCGAAAAAACTTCTAAAGTGAGCCATAAACGGCCCAAAACTGGAATAAAATCAGCCCAAAATCGGCCCAAAACCAGCCCAAAAAAAAGCCCAATAAAAAGCTGTTAACCGCTACCCTGTTAGCGGAGGCAGTTAGTAAAAATCTACTAACCACCTAGGCGGTTGCAGTTAGCGGTTTTAGCCACTAACTGCTAACCGCAACCGCTATTTCACCCCTAAAAGAAACTTACATAGATATTTGTTATTATTACCTTTTCGCATGACTTTCACCTCAATCTGATACTTGAGCGGAAATTATAGTCAAAATAATGAGACGTGCAGAATGAAAATTTGAATCCAATCCGATTTTAACTCCAATTAAATAAATTTCAATTTAATCCTTTCCTTGATTTGGTTAAGTTCTATGTCTTCTCAAATTGTGCTTTAAGCCCATATCATATGGTTAAGTTCTATGTCTTCTCAAATTGTGCTTTAACTCCAATTAAATAAATTTCACCATATGTTCTATGTCTTCTCAAATTGTGCTTTAAGCCCAAAATCAATAGAATTTCTTGCATCTTTATTAAAAACCTGAAAACAATAAAACAACACAAACTCAAACAAATAACAATGCTTAGGAATTAACATATACAAGTTAAGGAGTTCGAATGTGCAATATTTGGAACTTATCACTACATGCATCCCGGCCATCTACTGGCTCAAATCTAGAGGGTGGCCAGTGGCACCAAATAGGGAGGATAAAGCTCCATCCATCAAGCGTCTCCCAGCTGGCGATTGTCGAGCTTGTGGTAGTTGAGGTGTCGTAGCCGGTGCTCGTAAATGCGACCCGCTCAAATTGAAGAATCGGGAGGAGAAGGGTCCCTTGGATGATACAGTGTGGTATCCAGTAGTAGATACCTTGGCATGCTTGATCAGTCTTGTAACAAGGGCCGGGGTATGGCAAGCACGTCCCCTGATCGGTCTTCCTTCATAATGGAGTAGGTGAGGGATCAAAAGCCAATTGGCACTTTGGTTAGCACGACATACAGGCAAAGGGCATTATCCAAGATGATGGAGGCAAGGCTATTAATCGAGAAGATTGAGTAATGATGATCCTGTAAGCAAGGTGGGCCACGTCTATCAGGTCGCTTGGGGCAAATCCTCCATTGCCCTCTAGCTCTAGTGTGGGGCCTCCCCTCTGTGAAACGCTCCACCAGCAAGGAGCGATGAGGCTTAGTGGCGGGCGTATATGAGTACTTCAAGTTGATCACCCCCTACTAATGAGGTCTAGGGTCGCCTCAAAGGTTGTCTCTCACACCCAAGTCCAGAAATAGCTGCGGCGCCTGTGGTGGATATTGATGCAGGGTTAGAACGTAAATAATCAAGAAAACAGTAAACAGAAGGGATAAATATTCCTAAGATTGTGAGACTATCACAAAATCAAAGAAATCTTCTCTAAGCAATAGATGCTATCTAAGCCTGAAGGGAAAAGAACCAAGAAACTCAACTCTGAGTATTCTTATTAAACAAAACCAATAATAATAATCAACTGTTTTTCCAAAGGGTCTAAGCCTGTATTTATAGGCTTAGAGGCTAAAGCATAAAAGAGGTTAACATAAACTAGGATTACACATCCTAGTAAGAAAAGTAAACTAAAACAGAGTCCTATAAGGAAAAGTAATTAAAAGGCGGTTTAAGCCAAAACACGGCTAAGCGTCCGGACGGTTAAGTGGCCGTCCGGATGGGAAACTAAAAGTAACCCGTCCGTCCGGACGGGGATCGAACGGCCTGCGAACGGCGCGTTCTGGAAGCTTCCTGGAAAGCTACGGGTCCGGACGGGCTGTGGGCCGTCCGGACGGTCTTCCCCTGTCCTGCGAGTGCATCACCATCTTCCGGGGTGTCTTCATGACTTTGATGGCTATTTGATCCACATCAGATATTCACATAGAACTCCAACACTTGTACCTTTGCACTGGCCGGAGGTCAAGAAGCATGGGCTCCCAACCCTGGAACTGAAATAGATTGTGGATGATCGGGGCACGGTTGGCAATGTTGTCCATCATGACTCCCTTCTCTACGATGATGCCCCACTTAGCATAGTAGTGGGAGTACCAACTCTTTGCCTTGAATTTGTAGAACCTGGTGGTGTCATAGATGATGCCAGTCTGATCGTTTGGCGACTAACTAGGCTTGAGGTTCTTGGTGGAGAGGTGCAATGGTAGTATGGTTAGAGGATCCCTCCTCCATCTAGGCATCTGACTCTAGATCCTGGGCCTCTTGCATCTTTAGCTCTATCCTACGTTGGGTGAAGGGCCTCAATGACAAAGCATTTGCACTAGATTTGTTCCTTGCCATCATCCTACATTAAACATAAAACACATCTATCAAGTGTCTATTCTATGTGTAACCTTAGGTGATTACCTATCAAACTCTAACACAAAAGAGGTGGAATAGGTCTTGGAAATCAAAACCCATCCTAATGTAGGGTTAGGGTTTCGTCCCATGTTTGAAAATCAAGTAGGGGTAGTTCGAAGTGTGGTTTGTAAGGCTCTTCACAACATAAAACATGCACAGGCAGTCAACGTTTGCCAGAATATTGGAGAGGTTCGTGAAACTTAGGCTTAAGTAGAATCATGTAACGTCAGTTCATAGCTAAGGTGCAGTTCAAATGCTCAATGAGTGGAGTTCGGGCGTAGTCGATGGATTTGGTCCTTAGGGGTATTTTGGTAATTTTTAGATTTAGTCAAATTTCTAAGTCAGATTGAATAAAAATTGGTGGGTTCAAATGATAGGTCTTGCCTCAACGGCAAAACCATCCAAGGGGCATCAATAGTCAAGGACGCCCTTGTTAGGTGTGAAATGGGCAATGCCAAGTTGTTAGGGTTGAGGGTATTTTGGTCATTTTTGGATTTGGTCAAAAATACTGAAATCCGATTGGTTAAGATTGATGGCCTGAGGTATTTAGTGCTGCCTCCAAGGCAATCTGAAATAATGGTGACCTCAATATGCGAGGATATCGAGGCAAGTGGAAAGGAATAAAAATTAGGGTTTAGGGCTAGGGGCATTTTGGTCATTTTTGGACTTGGACAAAATTCCCAAATCCGATCGGCCAAAAATATAGATCAGTTCTCCAATCGTTTTTTAGGCTCAATTTGGAAATAAAGCCCAATTTATTAACAAAAATCGGGTAATCTTTGAATTAGGGCAAAAATCCCAATTCAAAAGGCTAGGGCTTAGGTGATGAGAATCAACAAGCATCATTAAATGATCCATTGCTGGCTGATTAATGGTTGATTTGAAGGATTAAATGACTGATTGGCATCCCTATTTCAATCTTTTCCAATTATGGCTGATTGATATATCTATTCAAGACATTCCATAGGTTATTGAAAAGATTAAAAATGTGAGGTTTTGCTTCTTCTATTGGTTCTTCAAAGAACCTTTGAACTTATCAAGGATTATTCCTTGTGGCGTTCCAACTTTATACCTTCGGTTCATAATTTACTTATAATCATTGGGTCGGGGTTTTGCTACTTTATACCTTTGGTTCGCGTTTTATTTATAAACGTTGGGTCAAGGTTTTGTTACTTTATACCTTTGGTTCGCGTTTAGTTTGAACGCCACAAGGAAGAATCCTTGATAAGTTCAGAGGTTCTTTGAAGAACCAATAGAAGAAGCAAAACCTCACATTTTTAATCTTTTCATTTCATGTCCTTCATTACAATGAGTCCATGCTATTTATAATGCATGGTTGAAATAGGAATAAAGATTACTAAAGGAAAATAATAAAAGACTAAATAAAAGAATCCTAAAATTAAGGCTGAGTTCGTCTTAAATTAGCAGCTCATCCAAGAAAAGAAATCACCTATGGAATGTCTTGAATAGATATATCAATCAGCCAATTAATTGGTATGGAATTGGAAAGGTTTGAAATAGGGATGTCAATCAGTCATTCAATCCTTCTAATTAGCCATTAATCCACACCATTGCTAAGGAAATTATACTCAATTAAGCAAGATCAGCCCCATCAATAGCTAAACGCAAACCAAAGGTATAAAGTTACAAACCTTGACCCAACGTTTATAAATAAAACGCGAACCAAAGGTATAAAGTAGCAAAACCCCGACCCAATGATTATAAGTAAATCATGAATCGAAGGTATAAAGTTTGAACGCCATAAGGAAGAATCCTTGATAAGTTCAGAGGTTCTTTGAAGAACCAATAGAAGAAACAAAACCTCACATTTTAAATCTTTTCATTTCATGTCCTTCATTACAATGAGTCCATGCTATTTATAATGCATGGTTGAAATAGGAATACAGATTACTAAAGGAAAATAATAAAAGACTAAATAAAAGAATCCTAAAATTAAGGCTAATTTCGTCTTAAATTAGCAGCTCCTCCAAGAAAAGAAATCACCTATGGAATGTCTTGAATAGATATATCAATTAGCCAATTAATTGGTATGGAATTGGAAAGGTTTGAAATAGGAATGTCAATCAGTCATTCAATCCTTCTAATCAACCATTAATCCACGCCATTGCTAAGGAAATTATACTCAATTAAGCAAGATCAGCCCCATCAATAGCTTGGATTAAATTGATTGCTCCTTCATCTTCCTTTAGGCCCAAGTTTGAATGCTTCGTTTTAGAACCAGCTCAAATCTCTTGAATCAGCCCACTAAGTGCTTCTTTGATCCTCTTGGATCTTGCTCTAGTAATAGGCCCAATTGGAACATGCCATGGATCCTTTAGTGATGC
The DNA here is from genome assembly GCA_006937295.1 of Carpinus fangiana. Lineage (NCBI taxonomy): Eukaryota > Viridiplantae > Streptophyta > Magnoliopsida > Fagales > Betulaceae > Carpinus > Carpinus fangiana. Next base: position 49,849 of record VIBQ01000067.1, on the reverse strand, counting down.
TTTTTGATTCTCATCATTCCCCTTCTCTTCAAAAGGATTTGTCCTCGAATCATCGTCTACATCAAAAGGAAAAGGACACTAGAAAATACTTTCTTTTTTTTTGTGACGTCTTTTTTTTTTTCTTTTAGACGTCTCTTTTTTTTTTAATTTTTTTTTTTGAACTTGGTGCACGATACACAACAAAGACAAGGAATAAAGAATACAAAAGAAACAAGATAGGATGATAACAAGAAACAAAAGCTAAAAGGATAGTAAACCTGATTTTAGAGCCTAGGCTCTGATACCAAATGATGCGAACCTCAATCGATACGCCATTGAGACCCAACAAACAATATTGGAATATAGACCCAAGAAAGCTAAAATTCAAATTTGTCTTGAATAGATATATCAATCAGGATTAAATGACTGATTGGCATCCATATTTCAATTATTTCCAATTATGGCTGATTGATATATCTATTCAAGACATTCCATAGGTTTTTTTTTTTTTTCTTTCTTTTTTTGAACTTGGCGCACAATACAAAACAAAGACAAAGAATAAAGAACACAAAAGAAACAAGATAGGATGATGATAACAAGAAACAAAAGGTAAAAGGATAGTAAACCTGATTTTAGAGCCTAGGCTTTGATACCAAATGATGCGAACCTCAATCGATACGCCGTTGAGACCCAACAAACAATATTGGAATATAGACCCAAGATAGCTAAAATTCAGATTTGATAGCAAACCTCGACCCAACGTTTATAATTGAAACACGAACCAAAGGTATAAAGTTACAAACCTTGACCTAACGTTTATAAATAAAACACGAACCAAAGGTATAAAGTAACAAAACCTCGACCCAACGTTTATAAATAAAACGCGAACTAAAGGTATAAAGTAGCAAGACCCCGACCCAATGATTATAAGTAAATCATGAACTGAAGGTATAAAGATTGAACGCCACAAGGAAGAATCCTAGATAAGTTTATAGGTTCCTTGAAGAACCAATAGAAGAAGCAAACCTCACATTTTTAATTTTTCTTTTCATGTGCTTCATTACAATGAGTCCATGCTATTTATAATGCATGGTTGAAAGAAGAATACAGATTACTAAAGGAAAATAATGAAAGACTAAATAAAAGAATCCTAAAATTAAGGCTGATTTCGTCTTAAATTAGCAGCTCCTCCAAGAAAAGAAATAACCTATGGAATGTCTTGAATAGATATATCAATCAGCCATAATTGGAAAGGAAGAAGCACTTAGTGGGCTGATTCAAGAGATTTGGGCCGGTTTTAAAACGGAGCATTCAAACTTGGGCCCAAAGGAAGATGAATGAGCAATCAATTTAATCCAAGCTATTGATGGAGCTGATCTTGCTTAATTGAATTTCCTTTGCAATGGCGTGGATTAATGGCTGATTAGAAGGATTGAATGACTGATTGACATGATTGGCATCCCAATTTCAATCCTTTTCAATTATGGCTGATTGATATATCTATTCAAGGTATTCCATAGGTTATTTCTTTTCTTGGAGGAGCTGTTAATTTAAGACGAAATCAGCCTTAATTTTAGGATTCTTTTATTTGGTCTTTTATTATTTTCCTTTAGTAATCTGTATTCTTATTTCAACCATGCATTATAAATAGCATGGACTCATTGTAATGAAGGACATGAAATGAAATGATTAAAAATGTGAGGTTTTGCTTCTTCTATTGGTTCTTCAAAGAACCTTTGAACTTATCAAGAATTCTTTCTTGTGGCGTTCAAACTTTATACCTTCGGTTCATGATTTACTTATAATCATTGGGTCGGGGTTTTGCTACTTTATACCTTTGGTTCGCGTTTTATTTATAAACGTTGGGTCGAGGTTTTGTTACTTTATACCTTTGGTTCGCATTTTATTTATAAACGTTGGGTCAAGGTTTGTAACTTTATAACTTTGGTCCACGTTTTATTTATAAACGTTGGGTCGAGGTTTTGTTACTTTATACCTTTGGTTCGCGTTTTATTTATAAATGATGGGTCAAGGTTTGTAACTTTATACCTTTGGTTCGCATTTCAATTATAAACGTTGGGTCGAGGTTTCCTATCAAATCTGAATTTTAGCTTTCTTGGTTCTATATTCCAATATTGTTTGTTGGGTCTCAATGGCGTATCGATTGAGGTTCGCATCATTTGGTATCAGAGCCTAGGCTCTAAAATTAGGTTTACTATCCTTTTACATTTTGTTTCTTGTTATCATCATCCTATCTTGTTTCTTTTGTGTTCTTTATTCCTTGTCTTTGTTTTGTATTGTGCGCCATGTAAAAAAGAAAAAAAAATTAAAAAGAAAAGAAAAGAAATAACCTATGGAATGTCTTGAATAGATATATCAATCAGCCATAATTGGAAAAGATTGAAATAGGGATGTCAATCAGTCATTTAATCCTTCAAATCAACCATTAATCAGCCAGCAATGGATCATTTAATGATGCTTGTTGATTCTCATCATTAGGTGTGCCAAAATTGGGCAATGGGTCGAAGGGCTTTGGTCACAAACTCATTATCAACAACAATAGGGTGTAATTATTGCATTAATTGCAAGAATCAATAGTCTCATGGGAGGTTTTTGGATTTGGGGCCGAGTGGGTAGAAATGGGCTTGGATTTCAATATATATATATATATATATATATAAAACTACCCTAAGATAGTGATACAACTTGTCAACAACTATATGCTCAATCCTAAGCAAACTTTAAAAGAAAAGAGGGAATTTCTAAATCAAGAATCATAAACCCTAGAAATTGAAATTTTGAATTTAATTGATGATAATTACATACCTTTGTAAAAATGAAGGAATTGAGCTTTAATATTAGGAGAGATACAGCCGAAAATCAGATTAAGAGTGTTTGGGTTGAGAGAAAACGGACAAGAATAGGGTTTGAAGAGTGTTCGGCTATTTAAATTCACGAAACCTAGGTTTTTGCACAAATGTTTGGCATTGTGACCAAATGTTCGGTCATAAGTGCGAACGTTTGGTGGTAAGCCAGCGACCATTCAACCAGAAATATATATATATATTTGAAAGGTAACTTTTAGGTTGGAAGAGGTAAAACAAAGTGAATAAAAATAGAAAGTAAAATATTACGTGTGAAATCTGAAATATTGTGCATAAAACTTATCTGAATAATTCATTGTGTAAAATATTTAAATAGACTACAAATAAAACACCCACTCCTAAAAACAACTGTTATGAGTTTTAATGTTATTCGCAAGTGCACAAGTCTTTTGCAATATAGCTTTTGCAAGTGCGAGGTTGAATCCATAGGGAATTGTGTTCGTGTAAATAAATTTCTATTTAAATCGATTAAATTTTAACCTAGTTCAAAAAAGTGTATGATTTTTTTTTTTTGTAAAAATATAAACTAAATAAACTTGATTTTAATCAAATGACAAAATACTAAGGTTTTAGAATTCACACTCACCAAATTAAAGCAACGCACTCTCATGTTTTGTTTATACATCCAAAAAACGATAAAAACCTACGTATATTATATTATTTTTCATAAAAATATCCTATCGAAACATTCGACGAATCCATCTATTGTACAAATCACAACGAATACCAACTTAAACCAAATCATTCAATGTATCCGTTTAATTAATGAATCACAATGGATATCCAATTTAAATTGAATGATTCGATGTATATGTCAGATGAAATACATTGAATATCCAATGTTTGCAGAAGTAATTATCAAGCAATCAATTAAAAGAATTTAATCCAATAATTGCATTGAAATAGAACATCAACTATATTAAATAAAGGAATTGTACGAAAGTGTGAAATGCTAATCAATAGTGAGGCTTCATCTTCAACCTTAGTTGAAGGTTTTAGCCTCTCATGACTAAAAAAATCAAAACAAAACTAATTGAATTCATTGAAATTGATAACTTACAAAGGGAATCGTATTCAGAGCTACAAAATGCCAAAAATGCGAAGAAAAACACTGAATGGCACCCCCTTGGTGTGTTTTCCTAGAAAAGAATGGTATTTATAAGGCTAACTTAGGGTTTCTGCGCTTTCTAGGTCAGACGAGTGCGCTCGATCGCACACTAAGTGCGGTTGATTGCACTCGAGCATGTATCAATTCTCCTACGGCGCATCACTTAGGCGTTGCTTGCTTGGGGATAGGCAGGAGTGCTCTCGTGCATGCCCTTGCTAGGCTCGAGTGCAAATGCGCTCGAGCGTAGTAACATGCATCGATCCCACTTCCAGAAATTCTCTTTTTCTAACTTCTTTGCAACTTTAACATTAAGACCGTAGTTTTCCCTTAGTTACCTGCAAAACATTAAAGCCGCAAAACTAACACAAACATCAGAACATAATAAAGCTAAAGAATTAATAAATGCAAATTACGGGGCCCAAATATACAATATTTGACACTTATCAACAAGGCCTACTTAACCACTAGTAGAATAACATGGACCATTAAGTAACTGAAAGTCCTAAACTAAAGGACTCAACTTGCAACATGATAAACTAACAAACAGATAATGCTCACTAAGAAATAGGGACACTAACACACTACTCACATAACAAGCTAAGAAATAGGAACGCATTTTGCGTTATTTCTAACACTCTCCCTTAATGTAGAATGTTTACAACTTTTAACAAATCTCTAAATTGCATGAATTTATTTGAAAGAATGGGCCTTGTGAATATATCTGCAAGATCCTCATTTGTAGCTTCTTGTTGATGTTGCTTCATGTCTTCTAAAATTAATTTTAGCCAACCAACTTGACAAGTTGTTGAAGTTACAACAATATTTCGTGTCTCAGTTTCAGCAGATAACAATGCAGTAGATATTTGTTTCGTTAAACTCCAAGAAATTATTCCTAAACCAAGGTTGAAGATGTATTTCGTTGTGCTTCAACTAATATCCAATAAACCTGCCTAATTGATATTCGAAAAACCACACAGTTCAAAACGGTTTGCATTGGTATGCCAAAGACTGTAGGAGAATGTCTCCTTCACATATCTCTGCACCCTTTTGGTTGCACCATAATGAAGCTTGCTAGGAACCTTGACAAGAGACTTGTAGCTTGCATTATATCCGGCCTGCCATTTGGTAGATACAACAAACTTCCAACCAAACTTTGATAAGCACCAACATCAACCTTTTCTTCTCCATCATTCAAACTGAACTTCTAATTGGTGTTCATAGAAGTTTCCATTGGGTTGCAATCATGCATCCCAAGACTTTCAAAAAGATCACTTCCATACTTCCTTTGAGACGTACAGATTCATTCATCACATTGTTGAATTGAAGGCAAACCATCCACCTCAAGTGCTTGCTTTCCCCCAGTATGATTAAGAGGAAATATTTTGTTTTCAACCATAGGAATATGGACTAACAAATCCTACTTGGTTTTGTTTTTATAGACATAACATGATAAATCTTCAAGCACAATAGAATAACCTTCTTCTACAAATTGCCCTACACTTAACAAATTTGAATCCGAATAAAAAACATACAAAACGTTGTATATGAAACGTCCCAAGTTCTAGAGGTAGAGTGATTGGGAGCAATTTTAACATATTGATATTAAAAAAAAATTATTCCTCCTACCATATATGTTCACCACAGAAGCATAACATTATTATAGTACTATAAACTCTCATTATTATGAAATCACTAATATAAGAAATTTAATCCTCACCACAGAAGCATAACATCATTAGAGTACTATAAAATCACAAATACATAATGTGCTAGTATTCAATAATCTCATAAGCAATAAAGTTAAACAGTCTATGCTTGTCCCAAATGGTCTAATCTATAGAATGGAGTCCCAAACACTTCTATTGTTACTATTTATGCTAGTCCACAAATCAATAAGTCTAAGTGTCCCAGTCATTGGGCCAGATGATCTGGTCTTTAACAACTAAGAGGCCCACCGGTACCCTTGTCCTCAGTACTACAATATATAGAGCAATCTGAAAAAGATGTATAGGGAGAAGGGATGAGTTCGATAACTCAGTAAGTAGCCACAACACCAAATTCTATGAAACATGCCATGCATATTTTTATGTCATAATCTGTCATTGACAACAACAATTTATGCAAAATAACATAATTAACAAATAAAGAAATGAGTAAGCACTTCCTTTTACTTTTCTTTCAAAATAATTGTTTTACCCTTTGACCATAGCCACAATTTTACTATGAGCGGCGCACGTTGGCTTGGTTGTCCCGTAGGACCTATAGGCTCATCTTGTTGTCATAGGGGAGAGCTACCGGGTTAGGAACTTCCCCTAGGTGAAGGCCACCCGGCCGGTAGCACACACCTTCTTGTAACCGTCCTTCGGTGTGCTTGCCATACCTATGCAATCCGATACCGATCGTTACTATAGCAATGCCTTGGGGTTAACAATTTATGAACATAAATGCATATGAAATAGTTCATATGATCTTTTAAGCTCTTCTATAATGGTATAATATACTATGAAACTTTGTGTGCTCCTTTCATTCATAATTGCATTCATGCATAACTCATAAAAATGAGGTAATTGTAATACATAAAATTCTTTAACCATGCCGTATGAATAAAACTTTGTATTAAAAATATGAAAGAAAGTGCAATTGAAAATCATGTAAGTGGATTCTTTATAAAATCTCCTACATTTTTCCAAAGATTTATAATAAAATATGTTGGATTTTTTAGTGTTGTGTCCCCTTACCTGGAATTGCATGCCTTTATTTTGAATCCAAATCCAACTCACAATTCCTACAACGGAAGTGAAAAGTACCTTAGTTGTTGCATTAAAAATATGAAAGGAAGTGCAATTGAAGGTTCGCATTAAAAGTCATGTAAGTGGATTCTTTATAAAATCCTCCACATTTTTCAAAGATTTATAATAAAATCTATTAGGGTTTTTTGTGTTGTGTCCCCTTACCTGGCTTGCATGCCCTTATTTTGAATCTACATCCAACTCGCAATTCCCACAACGGAGGTAAAAAGTACCTTAGTCATCAACTTATTTACAAGTTTCAATCATGCATCACTTTAGTTGCTAAGGATCTTAGCTCTAATCTCTATCCCACATCGTCTATCCTTAGCCAAAAACATTACAGTGACATCAAACCCTACCATGCTTGATTTATATGCATCCCATAAAATTCTAATAATCAACTCAACTAATGCCTTATTTTAATCAATAGCTTTACACTAAAACACCAAGGTTATAATATATTTTTTTTGACATGCCCACAGAAGAGGGGGAAGGGGGATTCAAACTAGTGACCTCCGTTTCATTAGGCGTGATCCTAGCCAATTGAACCACCTCTTGGGTACTATAATATTTTTGTTACTTTAGAATCATCCGACTACAATTAACAACTTAAGAAGTTTATCTAGCCATATTATCACTCTCTTCCTAAGCCATTTAATTTAGCAACTTACTCCCAATATCAAAAACTTAGAAACATTTACAACAATCACTATAATTATCATATGACATATTAGCATCTAAACCCAATAAGCGCCAACTTCCATGGATCTCACAATAATCTATGGTCAATTAATACTCTAAATATAATTAACCCCTCCAAATAGCAATCCTAGTGTTCATATACTAAAAGCTCCAAATTTAATTCAAACTACAAAATTAGGGTTTATGCCCATATTTTCACAAATAGTAAAATTGGAGTTTTAATCAATTAATCTAACAACCTAGAGCTTGAATAATACATAACAATCTACTACACATAAAAGCCCCACACTAATTTTAGGGATTTAGCTACATACTAAAATTAACCTAATTTTCGGACCTTAAAAAAATTCCCACAAATCAACATGCTTTCAAGCTTGAACTCTAATGGGTAGAATGGAAAACCATAAGAGAAAATGTTAGAGATTTACCTAACAACAATCCATGGCAAAAAATCTCATTTTCGTTCATCACTTTCCTCTTTTTCTTTTTCTTTTTCTTCTTCTTCTTCTTCTTCGCAACTCTCTTTCTCTTCCGTGATCTACTCTCTCAATCTCTGTAGCTCTCTCTCTCATGGCCATGTGTCTGTGTCAGTGAGGAGAAGAAAAGAGAAGGGGAAGTGAGACGAAGGGAGAAGAGAGAGCACTACAAAAAAAGGGAGGTTTTTTGATGTGTAGACAATAACACACTTTTTGCCATGTCACTAATAGTTACCTGCTAATTGATGTGGTATTTTTGTGACAAAAAATATCAATTATAAAAATAATCACTCGCAATTGCACGAATCTTAGTAGGATACGGCTATAGAGAGAGTGTCGAATCTCAAGGACTGGCAGGGGTTTTGTTATCAAATTTGTAAGAATTAAAATTAACTTAATAAAAAGGAGATTGATTTGGTTTGTAATTAAAGTGCATAAAATAAATGTAAAACAAAAAGTGAATAAACAAGAGAGAGAGTAGGGTATTGACTTCACCACTATCCGCACATCAATGGTTAATTGTATTTAATTTCAGAGATTCATTTTATGCATGTTATAAATAAACAAGAAAATACCTTATTAAAGAATAAGAATAATTCATCTTTGGTTGGCACGAATCGTCTACCTAATCACTAAGATGCGGTATGACCTGTCTTCCCTAAATATGAATTATTTAATTCTTTAATAAGTTCCATACAATCAATAGAATAGAATAACCCATCTTTAGTTGGCACGGATTGTCAACCTAAATTACACTAAACTAGGGTGTAGTACAATCCGTCTTTCCTAGGCATGACCTATCTAATCCTATTGATTATATGTCTATTAAAAACTATTGCATAACCATCAATCTTATGATCAAAGAAAATAAGAATGATTTTAAGACAAGATAAGAATTTCACTAATATTAATTTGAAATTAAGAACAATTGCATTTAAAATTAAGAACAGAAATCAATGATTGCAATTTTCATAGTTATACAATCAACATGCATAAATTGAAAAACTAGAAATCAAATACATTCAAACCATTGTGCTTGGAAAGTGTTACATCAATACCCCACAAAGGGTTTTAGCCACTCATGATCTTCTAAGATTCAAAGATAGTTTTCTGATTTTTAGCCTAGCAAGCGGTGTCTCTTTTTTACAAGTTAGGAGGCATATTTATAGGGACTAGGAAAACCCTAGAAGCCTTAGAAACCCTAAAAAGTCATAGGTCAGTCTCCCAGTTCAAGTGGGAGATTGAAAACCTAGTCTATGCTGTCAAAAGGGCTCCTGCCGTAGTCTGCACACCCGAGTGCGCTCGAGCCTAAAAATATGCGCTCGAGCATAGGTGCACTCATGCTTAGCTGATGTGCGTGCGAGCGCAAGTGTGCGCTTGATCCTAGGTTGCATGCGCTCTAGCGTATACGCGCTCAATCCCAAGTGCAGCTGCACTCGATCCTGGTACCAGAATGCCTCCAATTTCTACCTTTTAAACTCGGTTTCCAATGGAATTCTTGCATTTGACCAATAAAGACTTGAAACACAAAAACAAAACAAAATCAAACAAATAACTAAGGAGTTAACATATGCAAGTTAAGGGGCTTGAATGTGAAATATTCAGCGCTTATCACACCCCCAAACTTACACTATAGATACGAAAGAGTGGGTAGCCCCCGAATCAAACAAAACTGAAGCTTCAAATCCAAGTATAGGGGCCGTACCTGTCACTACTTCCGATCCTCTTTCCAGTTCTCCTAGAACAAGCGCGTAAACTCGGGCTGGTGCCAAAGGCTTTTGAGCAACCCCTTTGCTCATGTAGTCCTTGCTGAAGTGACCAAACTGGCCGCATCAATAGCAAGTCCCAGTTGCCATCCAGCAGGGTCCCTAGTGTACACGGTTACACTTCTTGCACAGCTCCGACGTCTAATTCTTCTGTGACGAAACTGAAGGGTTACCAGAGGTATGTCCTTGTGACCTCTGGGGTGGAAAACTCCCCACCGACATTCTCTTAGTTGGCCCGGCTCCTCCGACCGAAGTACCAATTCCTTGAGTCCTCCTCTTCTGATCAGCATACTCAGCCGCATTCTCCTTGAAACTTTCCTCATAGATCGATGCCTTATCGACCAACTGGGAGAAATCCTGAATGTCGAAGCAACTCATCATAATCCAAATACGAGAGTTTAGACCTCGTTCGAACTTCTTCGCTTTCTTTCCCTCAGTCGGGATGAGGTACAACCCAAAGTGCTACAACTACAGAAACTTCGCGGTGTACTCAATCACTGACATCCCTCCTTAGACCAAATCCAAAAACTCGCGTGCCTTCACCTCCTGCACGACTCTAGGAAAGAAGTGCCGATTGAACTCGTGTTTGAAGACTTCCCAAGAAATGGCAGTCTCCAAACCCAAGTCAGTGACAAGCACTACTTTCTTGTCCTGCCACCAGCGCTTAGCTACTCCAGTCAGCTTATAAGCAGCATAAGCCACCTTCTGCTCATTCGTACATCCAAGAGTAGCTAACAACTCCCCCACATCGTTCAACCAATTCTCAGCACGGATGTGATCACCTCTCCCGTCAAAACACTCTGAGTGATGACCGCAAAAATCCTTTAGAAAACATCCAGTGCCTTCAGCTGGTTGTCTCGCAATCCTATCGCGATCTATGGCCAAAACCAACTGGCCAATCGCATCCATCACTTGACTTCCTGGGAGTGTCGCCTTATCAACGGGTATGTCCACAGGCTCAGGGTGGGCACCTCCCTCTCCAATCTCCATCACGTTCGGTCCGGTTGCAGGGTTCCTTCGGGGTGGTATTCTCTACAGTGAAGAGCAGAGTTAGAACTGACTCTACTAGAACCAAGAGAGCAACCTAGAGACTAAGTCCTAATCGCTCCTCTAGCCTAATCTTTGGTGTGATCATGGCCTAAGTTCTCTTTTCCCTCTATCCTATAGTCCTCTTAGAGCAAAATAGTGCTTTGACACCAACTGTGACGCCCTGCCTGATGAAAATATCAATTAACTAGTAATTGACTCTACGGCGTGCCATCCCAGCCATGTCCCTCCAAGACACGACCTCCGGGAAAAACACATTCCTCGTCGTAATGAGAAAACTACAGCTGAAGACTTTACCAAGACTATGGGATTAAGAGATAGTAAATGAAACATCACACAACAATACTAGAGATAAAGTACTACATCCACAGTATGATAAATAGTCGCCAATTGTACCGATCATCAGCGTCAACAAGAGAATAGATACAACCCCAAAATAAGATATATCAATATTGTTCACAAAAGATCAACAGATCAAAACCTAGACTTAAGCTTCAACAAAGCTAGGGAAATCAAAATCTCTATCATATCTACACGGGCAGATCCTCCATCTTCCCACATCGCCCTAAGCCAAACAGGATCTATATCCTCAAAGATCACCCATATCAGGTCCTGAGCAATCACCCAAGTAGTCTCGACGGCATCTTCGTCTAGTGCAGCTAAACCATGCAATTAATCGTAATGATGGGGAAAGACATAAAATAAGGGGGTACGTCTAAGACTTAGTGACTTTTAGTGCATATAATACCCATGCCAGTTTTAGTAATGAACTCAGATGTTTAATAAGCAAAAGCAGTTCTATCATGACAGCTTATTAATGCGTGATATATGTATAGTAATGATATATGCATATGATGTAAACAATAGTCAAAGTTCAACAGTATGGTCTACCCGAAATATTATCCCTTCTCAGTAGGGTTGATGCTGCCCCGAGGGACCTATAATACAATGCCAGTGCCCCAGCCATTGTACAACATACCGTACATAATATTAGTAGCACGATCGGGTCCGACCCCGAGTGGCCCACACCAACTAATGACGTCCATCCTGTAGTGACCGAACAATTGGGAATGGTTACATCAAGGTCACGAAACCAATGGATCCAAAGTCTCGTATAACACAGCCATTTGACCATAAAGCTAACATATATAGTAAGCCTATGGCCATTACTACCACACGTACCGATGTACCATGTCATACGATACAATTATCTTGTATGTATTTTACATGCATGTTATTTTACAAGTCCCACTTGGTTAACATGTTCAACACAATGTTTTTCTCAAAAGACAGAGTTCATGTGTAATAAGTACAAACGGTGAGAGTTGTAAAATATGCATGTTTTCTCGATACATAAAATAGATGTGTAGTACATGGGAAAATAGCAATGAGCATTATGTGAGTTAAAACTCACCTAGATCGATACGCGTCTCCAAAACTCCAAAAGATCCGGGTTCTTCAAATCTGTGAAAAACCTTCTATTAGTCCTAATTCTACTAAACAACTCTAAAGTAAGGAAAACAAGAGCTACGGGACGGTTGGTGAAAATAGGGTTTCCCTGTCACACAGTGACCGTACGTCTGGGCTCGAAAGCGTATGTCCGCCGTGTAACGACAAGCCGTACGTCCGGTCTCGATACCGTACGTCCGCTGTATGGGTCCTCTGGGAGAACCTCATTTTTTCTCCACAGTTTGCCTATTCTCCAACTCCTAGGGTTATTTGGAACAACCTAAAGCCTTCTAGTATAGTTTATAGCTTCCATGCAACGTAACAACGTTAAGCTAACGAGAATGCTAATCCAAACGGGTATTAAAAGCACAACTAAGCTAAAAACTACAACTAAACATAAAACGGGCAGCATAACAACATAATTAAAAGCTAAAGATTGAACGTTACCTCCTTGAAACAAAACTGTAAGAGTTTCGCCTCACGAACGTTCTGAACTCTCAAATGTCTCACACACACAGGCTCACAACACACTCACAAACACTTAAAAAACACTCTGGCAGCCTGAGGGCATTCTGAATTTGTGAAAAACACGAAGGGGGTATGGTGCTATTTATAGGCTCAGAAAAGCAGCGGACGTCCGGCCAAGGGGCGTACGTCCGGTGGTTCCATGGCTGTCTCATATGTCTAGGTATTAACTAGAGGGTATTCAAAAAGTAGCGTACGTCCGGTGGTCCCACGTACGTCTGTACTACAGGCAGCAGCGTACGTCCGCCAGACCTAACGTACGTCCGCCAAAAGTCCAAATCACCCCTCTAGTGTCCTTAGTGACCCAAAGCCCAAATTAATTCTCCCAACTAATCTACTTACACCTAGTTAATAATTTGGGTCACTATAGAAACGCAGACATTGACACAATTTTTTTTTTTTTGTAACAACTTCATTCAGAACAAACACTAGCAGGCAACAAGAACACCTCAGTAAGAGGGAAGAGAAGGGGGTGGATCTTTTCCACTACAAATAGGAATGGAAAGAGGGGGGGTAAGATAAGGAGGGAACGCCGTTAGAAATAAATCCAACCGCGGCCCTATTTGCCACGTAATGGGCGTAGAAGTTTGCACTTCTGTTGACTTTTCTAGCCTTCCAAGTGGAAGAGACTGGAATAAGAGAAAAAATATTACAAATAATATGATCAAGTTGCCAATCTAAGATAATAGAAGGGTCTTGTAAAGCTGTAATGACAGTAGCAAAATCTCCTTCTAAAACAAAATTATCTAAATTCAAAGAGACAGCTAAGAAACTAGCCAAAAGGGCTGCTTGAGCTTCACCATAAGCTGGGCTACAAGTAGGTCTGATTTGAGCCAGAATCTTGATGATTTTTCCATTTGAGTTTCTACATACAGCTGCTTGAGAGGAGAACTCATCTCTAATGGCTGTGTCAAAATTAATCTTGAAAGAATCAGGAGGAGGAGGGGACCAATGTTCTCTGTTAGGAGAAAGATTGGAGGTCCATGCTGCCAAATGCTCCAAAGATACAAGGTTGATGTTTGCTGCAAGCTTTGAGGCTTCTGGCAAAATTCCATTATGGACAGCTTGGTTTCTATAAAACCACATCAGATCACAAAAAACAGTAGCATATATTTGGAAATGGTGAGAATCTGCTAAAGGAATACCAAAAAAGTTGTGAGGGGCCATAATGCCTTTAATCCAATCTGAAAGACTAAAAGAAGTCCATTTCAGAGAGTCTAGAGGCCAAGGAGAGGATCTCCAAGAGATCCTTGCAAAAAAACAGCTGAAGAAAAGGTGATGGAGGGAGTCTTCTGCTACCTTGCACCAAAGAAGTCGGATTAATGGGAAAAACTTGATTGAGTCTAATTCTAGATGGGACTATATCCCAAGCAATTTTCCAGAGGAAAAGCTTCAATCTGTCATTTAAGTTTAGTTTCCAAAGGAGCTTCCAAAGAGAAGGAGACAGAGAGGAAGAAGCAGTGGAAACTCTTTGGCTGTAGATGAGCTTATAGGCAGATTTTGAAGAGAAGGAGCCATTAGTGGATGGGGTCCATATGTGCTTCTCTTGGGAGAGAGAAGAGAAGCTGGTTTTTAGAATTTCCCTAACACTGGTTGAGTTAAACAGAGAGTTAAGCAAAGCAAGGTTCCAAGAAAAAGAGGAGGAAATGGGATCATAACAGAAAAGATCCGAGACAAGAAGATTTGGAAGAGGCAATCTCAGCAAAGTAGAGGGAGTATGAATGAAATCAGGTAAGGTTGGAATCCAAGGGGAGCTCCAGATTGGGAGAGAAGAGAAGCTATGTATTCTGTTGCAGGCACCTTTGGAAATGAGATATTTTGATTTCAGGATACCTTTCCATAACCATGAAGAAGAAGAAGAAAGGGAAGAGGGGGAGAGAAAGGAATGAGTTTTGAGATACTTACCTTGCAATTGTGTTGTCCAGAGAGAAGTAGCTTGTGTGAAATTTCCAACCAAGTTTTGAGATCAAAGCCAGATTAACATCTCTCATTCTCCTGAAACCTAAGCCTCCCACTGATTTTGGAAGACACAAAGAGTCCCAAGCTTTCAGGGAAAGGTTTCTTACTTTTTTAGGATGGAAACCCCACCAGAAATTCTTGAATATCCTATCAAGAGCAATGCAGATGCTATTGGGAAGCATGAAGGAGCTCATGGCATAGGAGGGGAGGGCTGTTGCAACTAACTTAATAAGGGTCAATCTGTCTGCCTAAGATAAAGTCTTAGCTCTCCAACCTTCTATCCTGCTAAGAACTTTATCCAAAATACCTTGAAAAGCCATCTTTTTTGAGTTTCCCATCAGAATAGGAATGCCAAGGTAAAGGTTGTTTGAAGAGTTAGTGGAGTAAGGAATGATTCTGGTTATAGCTACAGAAATGAAAGGCTTGGTGTTTTTGGTAAAATGGATAGATGACTTAGAGGCATTAACCAGTTGACCCGACCACTTGCAGTATTTATCCAAGCAACTTTTAATACTAGAAGCCTCAGCAATAGAAGCCCTACCAAAGATGAATAGGTCATCAGCAAATAGAAGATGGTGAATAGCATAAACATTTCTAGCAATCCGGAGGCCTTTGATATAGCCATTTCTTTCTTCTTTGAATAAAAGTCAGGAGAAGACTTCAACCCCCAAAATGAAAAGGAAAGGAGAAAGAGGGTCTCCTTGTCTCAACCCTCTCTCAGGGGAGAAAAGCCCAAAAGGATCTCCATTTAACATAATGGAAAAGGAGGAGGAGGAGGAAATGCATAATATGATCCATGCAAGCCAAGTTGAGCTGAAACCTAGCTTTTCCAAGATGGATAGGATAAAGGTCCACTCCATTCTATCAAAGGCTTTCTCCATATCCATTTTGAGAAACATGTAGCCTCCATTTCCTCTCCTGGACTTGAAAGAATGGAGGAGCTCATGAGCTAGGATAGTGTTGTCTTGGATGTTTCTTTTAGGAACAAAGGCAGACTGCAAGGGGGAAATGATCTTAGGGAGGAAAATTTTCAGTTTGGTAGCAAGTATTTTAGAGATAATTTTGTAAATGATGTTACAAAGACTTATAGGCCGAAATTGGTGTGTGGAATGTGAACCACTGAGTTTTGGAATTAAAGCTATGAAGGTATGATTCTGGTCTCTTTGAAGGGTATTGTTTCTGAAAAAATTCCATATGCTCAGCATCACATCAGCTTTAATAATACTCCAATACTTTTTTGTAGAATAAGGCTGTAAAACCATTATGGCCTGGAGCTTTAGTGGAGCCAAGACTGCTTAGAGCTTCAACAATTTCCTCCTCAGAAGGAATAGAACACAGAAAAGTGTTATCCTCCTCAGTGATGATGGGATCAAAAAGGTCAAGCATTGCAGCTTCAATAGGAGAATTAGAAAAAGTGAACAAATTGGTGAAATGAGAGGTGAAGGAACCACCAATATCAGCTCTTGAAGAAACCTAAATACCAGAATCCAACTTGAGAAAATTTATTGCATTAGCTCTCCTCCTTATCAGAGTGGAGGTATGGAAGTATTTGCTATTGAGGTCCTTGCATGTTAACCATGTTTTTATGGATTTTGATCTCCAGAGAATCTCTTCTTTGCTGAGAAGTTTTCCCAATTCCAGCTTTAGACAAATTTCTTTTTCATGAGACAGGGAAGAAGGAGGAGCCTGCTGTGATGGAGATCAAGGCACCATTTCGAAGGATCTCGTTCAAGTACCAATTGGGCCGGTTACGAGGGCACGAGCAAAGAAGTTCAAGGATGTACTCAACGGACTCATTCAAGAGTTATGGGCTCAAGCAAATTCATGGAGGCCCATTGAGCATGATCCACGTGGGCAACAAAGAATCGTCACCTTGATTCAAGTTCTAGAAGGATCCGGTCAAGGCTAAGAATTGGCAAGAAATAGTTTGGGTCTATTCGAGAAGGATCGGATTGCAAGGCTATTATAGGCGTCCAGCTCTTCTTTCCTATTTTAGCTTATTTCCTATGCTGGAATTTTAATTATATTTGGGTCTCATTAGTTAATTAGGTTATTTATATTTAAATGGATGTTTTATCTATATTTTAAGAGTTATTGTAATGGGCTTGGCCCAAAGTCA